>NJDC01003446.1:40449-55729 GCA_002245475.1 Calephelis virginiensis
TCAGGCCAAATGTATTTCGGTGGTAGAGTGTTATACAGTACCTTATAGCGTCAGTGTTATGTTGTTGTATGTTAAAGCTGTTATAGCGTCAGTGTTCATCATTGTCGTGGTCTGTGTTGGAGAGGAGGGTAGTTGGTATATGTCGGCTGGCATACGTAGAGCTTTAAGATAGAAATCATCTACGAGTATAATGTCGACGTGGAGAGTCGGTGTTACCATATTCCTATTTTTATGGTTTTACCAAACCTTCTAGAGATGTCAACTTCATCATGTAGTAAGAAAATTAGTGAACATTTTTAATCACATATTTTATACGACGGGACCCGTCCTGACTATCTGAATATCGACAAATAATATAAAAGTATATCGTGAGTATTCCGTATAAATGATTAGAAATGTTGTTTAATTAAAATCATATAAAACTAGTAAAGGAGACATCTCTGCTAGACAATAGGCATTTTCATTCGAAGGTCTTTATGTAAAGGCCCAGTTTAAAGACTGGTTTAGCCGCAGAGTGCAGGTGCACGGAGATACCAAAATTGGCATTCCATGACTAAATCGCTCGGGTTTTGTCCGAGGGTGGTGTCAGAGTCTTCGAAACCGGCGTGTTAGTATGAAGTCTATGAACAGAATAATGAATGTGTAGAAAGCTAGGCAAGTCTGCAAGTATAATGGCACATTTGGCACTCGATACTCGCTGCCTACCATATAAAAATCTTGGCGTGAAAATATGTATGAATGTAAAGATATAAGTATGTACAGGAAAAAATCTCGAGTTAAATAAAAGTAGACAACTACTCTATTAATAATAAAAACATATACAAATTTATACTTTACTTTTCTTTACTTGTGTTTTTTTACTTACTTTACGTCAGATTGTTGGTTACTCAGGTTGGCAACGCACCATTACCACCTATGGTGTCTCTAAGCGGCGTGAATTTCTTACCATTAAGAATCCGCCTGCTTGTTTAATGTTTGCCTTCCAATATAGTAAAAAAAAAAGATTAGACCTAGGGACAAACATAGGCTACTTTATGTTATGATGGCCAAGATAGTACCTGTGGGAGGGCGAGAATTTGGTTTTGGTGTTACGAGAATTAGTTTTTATATTTTTTATGTTTTTATCCTATACTAATAATAGGCTTATATAATATATGAGATGAGCAAATTCAAACATTTTTAGAATATATTACTTAGAAGCTTCTCGGTTTTCCCGAAGTTGGGTTTACATGTCCTTTGTAAAGTAAATTCTAATCTCGTAATAGTCACTTGGTGCCGACCTCAAGGACTTCCATTTTCCTTTATTACGTGTGTAACGGGGAAACCTGACTGACGTGATGCTCTTTGTTAGTTTAACCCAATGTTAAGTTTGTTTGGTAATAAATAATTGAACCAGTCATAACTATAAATATTTAAAGTAATAGTTTATGTAATTAAATCATATTTTTTGATAAATATTAAAATATTTGCACACCAAAATATGGCAGAATATGTTGACAAACTTAAATATTTTTGTATCTCATTTACACACATATTCCGCAAATAAATAATTTTCTTTCTTTCTTTTCTTTCTTTATTTCTAAGGTTACGTAATACACAAATAGCCTACGTCCGTGGTTTCGCCCTTTAATCGCATTTAATGTTAGACAAAAAAGTAAGCGGCTCTCAAGCCCCAATTCAAGCCCTTCTCCTAGAAGAGGTAGGCACAACTAGGGCTCCCACGACTAGCCGAACCGTTCCACAATGTGATAGGTGGCAAAGCTGTCGTCAACCGACATATCTAATCCCGTTATATTTATTAGATATCCCGCCGAACTCCGTTCTACCCTTTCTATTTATATGGGAAAATTTTAAAATGTTGTTTTTCCTAATTTATTCGCAGTTTTCCTTTTTTGTTATCTTTTAAAACTATCCAGGAATTCTATAAATAATTCTAAATCAAAATTAGCCAATTTTGTCACGCTGTTCTTGAGTTTTAGCGAGACTAACGAACAGCAATTGATTTTTATATAGATGATTGAAAAAAAAAACTCTTTTTTTTGTAGTTGCCGGACCCGGTGGCTGAACTCGGGACCTAATGAAGTTAAGATCGGACAGGACCGCTAGACCACATAGGCATTAATGTAAGATATGTACTCTAAACTACGATTCTAATAAAATATATCTGATTTGAAGTAATTACTACTACTACTACTACTACTACTCTACTGTGTGACTGGAAAATTTTCACAAATTTCAAAAAACACGATTTGCCTACACCCTTTCGTCTCTCGCAGACGAAATAAACGAATGCCCTAGGTGTGTGGGGCAAAACTACTAACATAAGTGGTAAAAAAGGAATTAAAGTTAGCCACATATTATGTTGAATCTCTCTCTCTCTCTTCAAAAGACGGGTTGCACTCCGGGAGTGCCAGCACAAGTGAAAACTTGAATATTAACGTTGTGCATTTTTGATATTTTGGAATGGTTAGGGAATAATTTTGCACGAATTACTTTCATTATCAGTATGAAAGTACTATCATTTATGCACAAATATTATTTTTATATCAATAACCTGCGTTTGGCTTGACAAAAACTCTCTAAAGTAATCTGACCAAGTGACGGCTAGGAGCGTCGTCATGTTATCTGTACATCGAACATTGCTCTTCTACACGTAAAGATTATTTTCAAGATGGAACAAATAGAGCAATGTCTATTGATATTATACGTATCTGCTATCTGTGAGAATGTAATGGTAGGTATATTGCGGTGTATTATCTATTGTAAATCCTGCACTCTTCGGAAATATCTAAGCAATACAAAAACAGCAATGAATCTACGTTTCATTTTAAATCTCGTGCCGTCTTATTCGCGCATGCGCAGTGTACCGTCTTACGTTCTGACGATCTGACGCGAGTTTAGAAGTTTTTACCCATTCCAAAAAAGTGCGCAACGCCGCTAAAGAAGTTTTCACTTCAAAAAACAATTCTCATAGTTAGGGCAATAAAAAAGACTTTGTGCGCCCGTACAACATGTCCCAATTACTTTTTATTAAATATCTTCAATGAACAAAAGCTGTTTGTGATTTAATAAATCGTTTGAAATAATGTTTAAAATGTTAACCTTTCAATAAACAAATAAACGGGACAATATAGGAATTTAAATTGCTAAAACTATGCAAGTTCACTAGTGCAGTCTGCTAGGGTGGTGATAGAGTAGTCACTCAGTAGAGTACTACGACGGCTCAGCCGCAGCCGGGCTAGTGGCATCGTCTTACCTATTCATGTCAATAATGTCAATTATTACTTCAGCGCCCAGTAGGGTTATTCTTGAATGTCAATCAATATCATGCGACTTGAAAATTGGAATCGTAGATGTCATTTTAGGTACTTTTATTAAACACAGTACTAGCGGACTATTAACAGTCAATTATAAATAAATTTAAATGGGGTCGAAATGAGAGCACTACGTGTAACGCTCGCTGACCGCATTCGTAACAGTGAGATCCGAGAAAGAGTGGGATTGAAAGAAAGTGTTGGTGTTAAAATGCGAAAGGGCATACTCCGCTGGTTCGGTCATGTGGAAAGAATGACAGATGAAAGATTGACAAAGCAGATATACAATGCGAATGTGGATGGATATAGGTACCCGGGGAGACCAAGGCTGACATTTCACGATCAGATCAATCGGATATTATCCGAGGGTGGTGTCAAGAGTCTCCGAAACCGGCGTGTTTGTATGAAAAAGGTTATGAATGTGAAGGAAGCAAGACAGGTATGTCAGGATCGTGAGGTCTGGCACTCGATACTCTCTGCCTACCCCGTAAGGGACTTGGCGTGAAGATATGTATGTATGCATGTATGTAATTTTGGGCTCCAAATCATCTGAGTTGCAAACAGCAATGAACTAATTAATGACGATTGGAAAGAAAATGGCGTATCTACATTTGAATGCAAATGAAACCAAAATAGCACATGAAAGAGATGTAGTCAGAACGTATTCAAGAGTTTTAGTAGACTTAGTACCGCTGGAACAAATAAATGAATTTGTTTATTCCAGTAGTGCTTTTTGCAGGGATAGTTTGATTGACGGCAATCTTAACAATAAGATCAGAGAAAGAGTAAGATTAAAAATAAGTATTTTGTTACAATAATGAGAAGGGCGTGTTCCGTTGTTTCGTTCATGTTGTAAGAATGGCAGATGAAAGATTGCCAGTACAGACATACATTGCGAAATTGGATGGACGTACTTAGTTACCCGGGGAGACCTAAGTTGATATTCCATGGGCAATTTAACCCAGGGCCAACTCTTGCCATCATAGTCTCCACAACCAGCTTCTTTGTATTAAAAAAGTAATTAATGTGAAGGAAGCTAGTGACACTTGGTACTCGATATTCTCTGCCAACCCAGTAAGGGTCTAGGCGTGAGCATATGTATTTTATAAAGAAAGTCTTAAAACCCAACATCTCTATAAATTTTCTGAAAAAAATCTCCCTTTAACCCCTTTATAAGTCTAATCGCCTTATTTCGATAATTTTATTTTAAAAAAATAACCACTAGACATTTTGGCTAAAACTTAGCTTCATCCTAAAATGGACAGTTGGGTTACAATATTAGTCAATTCGAAACTAGATCTAGAACATTTTTAAATTTTATCTCAAACCTGCAAACTCCACTAAGTGGACGCGATCTGGCGAAACAACCCTAGTTGGTATTGAGAAATGAAAATGGCGTTCTTATGAACAAGATATAAAAATTTATTATGGTCGAATTTCGACGAACGGGCGACCACTAGTCTAGTATAAAACTGTGTTCATCGATTTATTCAAATAAATATTCATTTTCACAATTCGTTTCATACTAACGATTAACTAGTTTATTTAAATTGAACCGGTGGCTGTAATTGAGTTATGCAACACGTCTACGTTCGAAATTGGCAACTTCAATTTATTAACTCTTGTTATCGACATGTACGGATTCCAAGAACACTGTTTTAAAACTTCTAGGAAATTTATAAAATGCATATTTCATGATGATGTTAAATAATTTTATTTTGTTATTTACAGGTAGTAAACTAGCGTCTTCGCTCGTGTTCTAAAGTATATATTTATGCATTGTTGTCTATGTGTTATTTTAATGTATAAAATATATTTCTTCAAAGTTTCATCTAAATCCGCTAAGTAGTTTTTGTTAGAAAAAGTAACAAACATCCTTCCAATTTTTTTATGATATTGGAAGGCAAACAAGCAGACGGATTTCCTGATGTTAAGAAATTCACGCCGCCTAGAGACACCAAAGGTGGTAATGGTGCGTTGCCAACCTGAGGCCGGAATGTTAGGCCTCGAGCAAAAGTAAGTTTACCGGCTACCTTACCCTCCGAACCGGAACACGTCATGACCAGACAAGTCGCTGCTAAACTCTACCACCTAGTCAGATGTCACGGTGTTAATGACGGTGAGCCTATGCTCGCCTTTTACGAGCTGCCTGGCAAGGAAGGCAGATGGTCTATTCTCACAAACTTTCGCATTTATAATATTAGTATGATTTTAAACCTTTATTGCACTAAACATATGTACAACAGCGAACTTAATATAATGACAGTAAGCTTTTTCTCTCAGTTTATCTTGGCAATGATGACAAAAATTACATACGTAAAGTTAGATAAGAAAATAGATTTTTTACATAAACACAAATTGATAAAAATCTTAAATTTTCCTTAGTTTACTAAAGGAACTAAGATTAACTAAGGTAAAAAAATAAATAAAACAAAAAATATCTTGAAATGAAAGAAAAATCAACTCCCTGGCAACCAGGACTATAACCTATATATCTATGCCTTGTACTACCACCGTTTCAAGCCCACAGACAAACGTTTCAAACGTAGACAGGAGAAAAAACTGAGAAACAAAGTCCTCGGCAACCACGATATCGGAAATCTATATATTAATACGTGAAGCCAAAACTTTGGACCCCTTTTTACGAAAATTGCGCCAACGGAGGAGCATGAAATTTGGCATACTTATAGTTTATGTGTAAGAAAAGTTCAGAAGGCTAACATTTTTCAATAACAATGCTTATAATGCATTAAATCAATAAATAAAACGTTACTCACACTACCATGCATTTGACACAAACAAATATATTGATGTTGATGATAAAAAACCACAGATGGCGCACTAACTATTCAGGAAACAAAGTAGTTGGTCTTTAAAAATGAAGATGGCGTTCTTATCAACACGATATTAAAATTTGGATATTAAAATGGTCGAATTTCTACCAACTACTTATAATAAATTAATACTACATACAAGCAGATGGTTTATTCTACATTCGGGTCCTGGGCCAAGACGGGTAGTAAAGAATCGGCTTTTTATTGCATCATACTTTTAGAAAACTATTTTTTTTAATCAACTTATTTTTTTTGTTTGTTTCAATGTTCATTAAAATTTCAAAACAGCTCAGCTTTATACTGCTTGCCAGTAGTACTACCGAGTAGTTCAACTGATAGTGCAGATTATAATATTATTATTCTTTGCTGCACCTCCATAATGCGGTTCGGTGTTGGAATAGACTTCACAGGGTAGCGAGTAAAATCCCCAGGGCAACAAAAATAAAATGTGTTTTTCAATTTTCTAATAAAAATGATGTTGTATACAGTATACCAGGGTATTGGATATGTGCGCGGTGGCCGGTGGACTATAGGCTCGTCACTTATCAAATTCTGAGACAGGTGTCTATGGGCTAGTCGTGGGTGCCGTTGTTGTAACTCCGCCTACTCCTTCAAATATATGTGTTAAGATACTTTTTACTGTTCATTTGTCACTATAACGTAAAGTATTCTTTTTTTTATGGTATTGGAAGGCAAACAAGCAGACGTATTTCCTGATGTTAAGAAATTCACGCTGCCTAGAGACACCAAAGGTGGTAATGGTGCGTTTCCAACTTGAGGCCGGGATGTTAGGCCTCGAGCAAAAGCAAGTTTACCTTACCCTCCGAACCGAAACTCGTCATGACGTTATGGCGGCAGGAATAGGTAAGGCGGCGGTACCAATCCGGGCGAGTCGCTGCTAAACTCTACCACCTAGTCAGATGTCACGGTGCTAGTGACGGTGAGCCTATGCTCGCCTTTTACGAGCTGCCTGGCAAGGGAGGCAGATGGTCTATTCTACAAAGGAGCCCGGACTAACACGGGAAAACGTTCATGATTAAAGTCCGGGATATTACAGTTAAGTTAATTACAAAATAAAACTAAGTGGTTAATTAACTAATGGTAGTTTGTAAAGTTGTTCAGATTATAAACAACGTACGGCGTAGGATTTAGTGGAAATATCTCGACATAATTAAAATGGTTTCGTGGAAGTTATTCAAGGATAGTAATCTACAACGATACAGATTCTGAATATTAATACATTAGTTTGCCCTCCAGAGTAAGGAAACATTGCCAGATTTTAAACTTGGTCAGTTCATGTAAGGTCATCTTTATAATAATACGTGATGCCAAATTGCGCGGACGCAGGAGCATAAAATTTGGCACACTTATAGTTTATATGTAAGAGAAGCGCAGAACGTTAATATTTTTCAATAATTTTGCTTATGAAGTACATTAAATTAATAAATAAAACATTAACCACACTACCATGCATTTGACACACACAAACAAATGTATTGATGATAACGATAAAAGATTACAGATGGCGCACTAAAAAGTTTGGAAACAAACTACCTAGTTGGTCTTGAGAAATGAAGATGGCGTTCTTATCAACAAGATATTAAAATTTATTATGGTCGAATTTCGACCTATGGGCGACCTAGTATAATTAAATAGTCATCATTTTTTTATAGATTTAATAGATTTTTTGAATTTTTTATAGAAAATTGTTAGCAAAAAAAAATAAAGAAAGTCATACTTGTTTGCTGCCTATATCAATTTGCGTGTTTGCCTTCTTTAACTTTAAAATAATAATAAGATTTTTTTAAAACCATTATTAAGTTCCTATTACTCGTAGTTAAGCCTAAAAAATGAAATGTCAAGTGGTTGCTGGAATAACCAAAAAATAAATTTTTAAAAACCTTCGTCAAACCTTATCCGCAACAGCTAAGAACCATCTCGATTACGTCAGCTTTAAATAAACGCATCGAAATCGGTCCATTCGCTTAGAAGTTATGATATCACAGACAGACACATAGACAGACACACGTCAAACTTTTATCACTATTTTTAACGTCGGGGTTAAAAACCGATCGTATTTTGCGAACCAAAAAAGAGTGATGCTTCATTGGTGTGAAATACTGGCACTGAAAGGAATAACGACGACAATGGAATAATGTTTTCTATGTTATAATATGTCTAAAAAAACGGCTCTCCTGTTTGTAAGAGACAAGGGTCAATACACACCATAGACGTTACTGGTCCGTCGCTATCTTACGCTTGGGATCTTAGGCCATAATATGTTCAAATTTACCAGTGGAATAGGACATTGACAATTACTGACGCACTACTGCACTAAGTATTCTGGTAAACTAATTTACTAGATTTACAACAGCGATGCAAGGCGGCCATCATATCCTGACGCAAAAGAAAGTATGTGTATGTATTTCTCCCCGTGTTGATCCGGGCTCCCTTGCAGAATAGACCATCTGCTTTCCTGCCAGGCAGCTTGTAAAAGGCGGGCTTACCGTCACTGACGCCGTGACATCTGAAAATGTAGTAGAGTTTCTCAGTAACTCGCCCAGGTTGGTACCACCGCCTTACTTATCTCTCTGCCATAACGTCAAAGCTTGCCTATAGACCCGGGTATCCGGGTAGCCGGTAAACTTACTTTTGCTCGAGGCCTAACATCCCGGCCTCAGGTTGGCAACGCACCACTACCACCTTTGGAGTCTCTTACCATCAGGAAATCTGTCTGCTTGTTTGCCTTCCAATATCATAAAAAATGTATGTAAGTATGAAGTCTATCTCTCTCACAAGTAGGTTATCTCTCTAAAGCGTAACCTTGTGAAGATATTCATTCAAAATCATCAAAGACTCAAGGCCGTTAACCGCTAGAACGTCGGGAAATAGCGGGAAAAGTATTAAATGTTACATCACTAATTATGAACCGGAAAATCTAGTTTGGGAATCTGAATGGGTTAGTGCGTGTTTAATCCGGAATCTCACGATCTATGCAGCACGTCCACAATTCACTTTTAAAGTGGGGTCGCTATATATTATGCTGGGTACAGCTCGGACAAAACTCAGCGAACGAGCCTACGAGCAGTTATTTAAGAGTTTACAATTTAATTGTACTTGAAGATAATAATAAACAAAATAGGAATGCGGAAAATCATTTATGAGTTTTAGCATTGCATATTGCGTCAATACGCAATGTATTGAGAGTTCTTAATAGTACAAAACAAACGAATATTGGTTGTCAGATCAATGAGATGTTCGTGCTCTGGTCATACTTAAAATCAATACTATGATACCATTGCAATTGATTGATTGATCGAGTTGAAAATGAATGAGATGAATGAGTGTACGGTGCCTATCGGCGAATCCTCTCGTTCGTTTTCGATTGTTTGATGTGTACTCAGCATTATAGGCGTCGCTGTGTTCCGTCGTTTAATGCTCCATTCACTAAAAGAGTACGTGTCAGAAATGTTAGCTTGTTAAAACATATCTTTGTAGAGCATGCGCATTTATTATTTTATATCTGAAATACAATCAATACAACCCGACGTTTATTTTTTTTTCAAACCTAAGCCTCACAAACAACAAGTCAGTAATAAAACTTTAAAACTAGATGATAGTAAAATTGTAGTGGCTAAATTTGTTTGTCATAAGTACCGGAACTATGTGTGTGACTTCAGAGCAAACGCAGACTTTTTAATGAAAAAGAACGTTATTTTAATTATCAGAGAGGTTTTTACAAGGTCATCGAACTTTGAAGATCACAAAATTACTCAGTCCGAGAATGCATTACATAAGTGAGGCAACGCAGCGTTTTATGAAATAGGGTTCGCTATTTTACAAAAAATATGAAGTAGCTTTCCCTGTATTGGCCCCGTGTTGGTTCGGACTCATTTGCAAAATAGACCATCTGCCTTCCTGCCAGGCAGCACGTAAAAGGCGAGCATAGGCTTATCGTTATAACACCGTGATATCTGACTAGGTGGTAGAGTTTCGCAGCGACTCACCCGGTTTGGTACCACCGCCTTACCTATTTCTGACGCTATAACTTCATGACGTGTTCTGGTTTGGGGCGTAAGGTAGCGTAACTTGCTATTGCTCGAGGCCTAACATCTCGGCCTCAGGTTGGCAACGCACCATTACCACCTTTGGTATCTCTAGACGGCGTGAATTTCTTACCATCAGGAAATTCGTCTGCTTGTTTGCCTTCCAATTTCATAAAAAAATAGATGAAATGGGTTATTATCAACAAGAATACTAATGGTAGAGTACAGTTTGGCGCAACTTTCATATGAAAAAATTAAAAAAATAAGTTTGCTATGTTTTTATTCACCTAAATCATATGACACTAATTGCCTTATATCTGAATGCCTTTAGACTTACTTTCAAACTATACGGGTTAAACCTTTATCTATGGAAGTCCCGCCTCTTATTACGTAGTATTTATATACTCTTTGGTAGAGTGTTGTGCAGCAATTTACCCGTATTGTGATCTACTGCCTGACATGACTCTGCCGCTGTAATGGCAGTTTCATGTTCCGGTCCAGAAGGTAGAGTAGCCGACAAACTGGCACAATAGGTCTAATACAGTAGCCACCAAACATTTATGTAGTCTTTAACTGAAAGTAGCCTCTTGCCTTCACGTGTCTTATTTTTTTATACAAGAGGAGGCAAATGAACAAGTGGGCCACCTGATGGAAAGTGATCACCGCCGCTCATGGACATCCGCAACACCAGGAGTATCACAGATGCGTTGCCGACCTTTACGGAATGAGTACTCTCTTTTCTTAAAGGTCCCGAAGTCATAATTGTTTGGGAATACCGCCCTCGGTAACTGACTCCACAAAGGTGTTGCGCAAGGTAAAAAATGTTCGGAATCAGACAGTTGTAGATCGCCACGCATCAAGATGATGGGTCATTTTCAAGTCCGAAGGTGGAAATCAGCAGCTGGAATTAAACCAAACAACTCCTCAGAACATTACTCATGATAGATACGGTAGAAAACGTTGAGGGACCCAACGTCTCTACGCAGCGCCAAGGAATCAAGCCGTTTGGTAATTGCCCGGTCATTGACAATTCGAGTTGCTTAACGTTGAATGCGTAGTTCAAACGGAAGGAGCTGGTACTGTGAAGCCCCTGCCCAGAGTTGAGAACAGTACTCCATATGAGGCCGAATTTGCGTTGTTTTGTTGAATTTGAATTGTTTGTTTACTTTCGCTATAACTAATAATTTTTGGTCATTGAGCTCTATCGTAAATCGTGCTCTAACTTTAGAGAAATGAGGTTATTTGGATAAAAGCACAACCCGAGACTAATACGAATTATACCATTAACATATTTCTGTTACTTTGAGCCTATTTTCCATTTTACAGTTTTTAGCATTGACACGAGTGGTGGAAGTTTTTATGCTTTTTTATGGGTATCACGCAATGATATAGCTCATTAGACGGAAAGTTATGCGGTCAAGCTATAAGGTCTGAACTAGAAGACTCAGTCATACTTTGAAGCTGACTCAGTTTTTCTAAGGAAAAAATGCTTGATATCTGAAGGCAAACAAGCAGACGGATTTCCTGATGGTAAGAAATTCACGCCGCCTAGAGACACTAAAGATGGTAATGGTGCGTTGCCAACCTGAGGCCGGGATGTTAGGCCTCGAGCAAAAGTAAGTTTACCGGCTACTTCCGAAACCGGAACACGTCATGACGTATCGCGGAACCAATCCGGTTTAGTAGTTGCGAAACTCTACCACCTAGTCAGATGTTACGGTGTTAGTGACGGTAAGCCTATGCTCACCTTTACGAGCTGCCTGGCAGTAAGGCAGATGGTTTATTCTGCAAAGGAGCCCATACCAACACAGATATATAAGAACTTCGGAAGACGATTCAATTCCTAATACTGTGGTTAGTAAAAGAAATGGCAAATCTCTTTCTAAGGCTTTACTGTATACCTAATTTTAAAAAATGCTAATATTAAAAGTAAATAATGCCTGCCCTCCTTTTAGCACTTTCACTCTTCCTATAAGTTGATTAGTGAAGAATATTATTAGGCTTTGTGTTATCCGTTGTACATAGGTATCCCTACTTGTTACCAAACACGAATTAATTTAGGAGTAAAATTAAGTAATACGTAATAGTAGGTACAAATGCACAATTAAATATTAATATTTTGAGATTTAGGGCTCTACCACGAACGAAGTATTATTTCCAGCTTGCCAAATGTCTGTATAAGCAGCTTTATGATATACGTCGTAGTAGCATTAGCATTATTAAAATGGTACTGCTTTAAGAGCTTATGGTAACCCTTAGTTTAAAAGCTTATGGTAATTAACATATTTAAAGACAACACGTAAGTAAGTATCTCTACGCCCATATTCCCGAAGAGGCAGGCAGAGGCACAAACAGGGTACCCACGACTAGCCGACAATTTGATAGGTTGCAAGTCTATCGCCAACCGCGCACATATCCAATACCGAGCAACGTTTTTTTAATAGAAAATTGAAAAAACCAAATTTTCTTTTCACAGACAAAACATTTAAGGACAACACGTATTTCTTAGATATCAGGAAATTTATGATGTTCTTTCCATTATCATAAAAAAAGTTCTAGCCTGCGTTTTCGCTTGCTTGTTAAAGTTATTTATTTCTTTCTAGGGAATCATAGGGACCATACAATGTGACATAAGATTTTTACAAATTATCCCCCATTTGTCGAAACATAAATTAATTTTCGACTTCGTAACCGAATTTATTTTAACCAGCTGTTATCAAGACTTAAATCGTAGATTAAAATTGATTGTCGTTTCGGAAACTGTGTATATAAGAATGTAAAAGCTAGAGTTGAGTTATGTTTTTCAGTTAGGGTACAGCGTACATTTCGAGGAAGAGCACGTGGCCGCACGATACCGATGCTGGTGATAACGGGTTCCCTGAATGGACAACGAACTCTGTCAATGTCGTATCTAAATAACCTTATAACCTTGAAACTATTTTTATACGAATTTAACAGTAAAGGTACAGTAACGATTTCACTAGGCGTAAATCTGTACTAATACAAGATAGTACCATTTAGGTAATAGTATGATTAGGGCTTACTGCGGGAATCTATATATTAATAGGTGATGCCCAAACGTTGGACCCCTTTTTATGAAAATTGCGGGACACAGGAGCATAAAATTTGGCACACTTATAGTTTATGTGAAGAAGAAGTGCAGAACGCTAATATTTTTCAATAATAATGCTTATAAAACATAAAATCAATCAATAAAACATTACCCAAACTACCATGCATTTGACACACACACAAACAAATAGGTATATTGATGAAAACGATAAAAGATCACAGAAGGCGCACTAATAAGTTTGGAAACAAAGTAGTTGGTTTTGAGAAATGAAGACGGCGTTCTTATCAACAAGATATTAAAATTTATTATGGCCTAATTTCGACCAATGGGCGACCACTTGTATGATTAATTATAGGTATCAAAAATAGCCTAAATCGCTCTTCAGCCGCCTATTACTACACATAAAATTTAACTATAAATTCATTCCACCGCTCTTTGAAAGAAGACAAAACAAACGAGTAAACACAGTTTCCCATTAATGATTTTATTAAAATGTTGACCACGGCTTCACCAGCTTTAGTTCTAATTTAACATTTATATGCGTAGCAGGATCTAGCTCTCCCGCCGACACTGTTTAAATATATATCCCGTATTAGGTAAGTAGCCTGTCATTCTCCAGTCTCTGAATTATCTCCACGGATAAAAATTATACAGTAATATACAGTACAGTTTCACAGTATTTTCCCCGTATTGGTCCGAGCTCCTTTGCAGAATAGACCGTCTGCTTTCCTGTGCCAGGCAACTCGTAAAAGGCGAGCATAGGCTTACTGTCACTAGTACCGTGACATCTGACTAGGTGGTAGAGTCTCGCAGCGACTCGCCCCTATTGGTACCACCGCCTTAATTATTCCTGACGCCATAATGTCAGCGCTTGCCGTCGACGTGTTCCGATTCGGAGGGTGAGGTAGCCGGTAAACTTACTTTTGCTCGAGGCGTAAAATCCCGGCTTAAGGTTGGCAGCGCACCATTTACACCTTTGGTGTCTCCAGGCGGCGTGAATTTCTTACCATCAGGTAATGCGTCTGCTTGTTTGCCTTTAAATAACATTATAAAAGTAATATTGCTCCGTTGTGTTACTTTAAAATATGAGCAAACACACAAATGAGATGCTTTTCGTAGATGTTGTCCAGCTTCACCAGTTAGGTAGCTTCCCGTAGAAACTGTATCATTACTGAAAGAAAAGTATCCTGTGTCAATCCACAGAATCTTGAGGTAGTCACAAAAAATATACCTTTTTTTGGAATGACTAATGTGTTGTCAACCTCGGGGTTTTTACAACATTACCGGGCTTTGAAAGTGCTCAGCCCGAGACATCATTATTTAGATGGATTGGACTGTTCCCTACAACGCCAGCAACAATGGTTGTCTCCCGGTAGACCGAAACTTGACTTGGTGCTGCATTCTGGTTGCTGGATAGATTTGATAGAGGAGTAGTGGCTCTTAGCTCGGCGTTAGGCGCCGGGCGCAAGAGAGATCTTCGTTGCCGATACCGGCGGCGACGGCATAGTCTAGTCTTGATAGTTTGTGTTTGGGTTGGAAGGGCTTGCGTTTGCCGCAGTTATTGGATCTGGAGGATCCGATAGGACGCGAAAAATATTCCATGACATGGCTAGGTTGCGGCGTAAAAGAAGGGCAAATAAAGAAATATACAACTACTTTTTCTAATTTATGATATTGATAGAAATTTACCACCCCCGAGTATGACCGCTTATTAAATTCATTTTCCTCTTCTTCAGTAAGTGGGGCAAAAATTGTCTGGCATTCTGTAGCCTCGTTACTATCTCCACGTACACAAATGATATCATAATATCGTTATTTTGCGATAGGCATAAGCGCAGCAAAACTGTCAAAACCGACTTCAACTATTTAATTAGGTACCACGTCACCATTTTATAGTTCTCTTTTCGAAAGATTTCGAAAGACACAAAAAATCAGCTTTTTTACCCAAGTTGTTACGCTGTGTCACACTTTTTGTGACCCCCCCTAGAAATATTTTGTTACAAAACCTCAGAA
>NJDC01003446.1:84406-94970 GCA_002245475.1 Calephelis virginiensis
AAAAAATAAAATTATCAATTAATACAAAAGGCGAGATTTTCACAGTGAGATTTTTCAGCAAAACCTATGTAGAGTGCGTGCTTAAAAACATGTAAATGTAAAAACTTGTCTATATAAAAGTCCTTTGACTTACTGTTAGAAAAAACATGCTGAGGGAAACACGTCAAAGAATTTATTGCTGATCAACATTAATAATAAATGACTGATTTGTTATAATTGCAGAAGTTTTGGCACAATTAAATAAAAAATAAAATTATCAATTAATACAAAAGGCGAGATTTTCACAGTGAGATTTTTCAGCAAAACCTATGTAGAGTGCGTGCTTAAAAACATGTAAATGTAAAAACTTATTTATATAAAGGTACCTTTGACTTACTGTTAGAAAAAACATGCTGGTGGAAACATGTCAAAGAATTTATTGCTGATCAACATCCTATTATCCTATTAATATTATAAATGCGAAAGTTTGTATGTATGGATGTATGGATGTTTGTTACTCTTTTACGACCGAATGGCTGAACGGATTTGTCTGAAATTTGGAACACGAATAGATCGTGACTTGGATTAACATATAGGCTACTTTTTATCTCATTCACACAATGGGTTCCTGTGAAAACGCGGGCGAAGCCGCAGGCAACAGCTAGTTAATAATAAATTACTGATTTGTTATAATTGCAGAAGTTTTGGTTTCTGAGGAGTGTGTTCTGACTTCCGCCGTTTTTTCTTCTGCCTCCTCTTCTCTTTGGTAACGCTGATAGTTTGCGGTAAATGGGGCTACATTTACTCACATTTTGAAATTGTTTGTAATTTAAAATTTATAAATTAATTAATATAAATTTCAGTTACCAACTCAAAATGGATAAGTGTACATCTAATCGCTGTCAAATGACGTGTTTTGTATTTGCTATCTCCATTGACCAACAGAAATACAATAGAGATAGCAAACACAAATGACGTCATTTGATGTACACTTTTACAGTTTGAGTTGACAACTGAGGTACATTATCACCCCCCTGGTCGTAGGACAGGAGACTCGTGTGTTTATTCGCTCTTTTTACACAACGAAAACTTTATATCTAATGTAGATATTATTTATCAAATTTGATTTGATATGACCGCAGAATTCTTTTGTCTCCTTGAAAATTGTATATTTGAAGTTACGTATGTTTGTATAAAACTATACGGACATGACAGTTTTAATCACACTAACATGAAAACGAATAAACAAACATTCGAAGAGTAGTTTGTTGATAAAACTGAGAAATTTTTGCTTTAGTTTTCGTTATCGATGACCGGGCCTCTATATTTCTACAAGTTTTAAAGCAAAGACTCTGTTTTTTCTTTTTAAATTGTAATTTCTATAGAAATTTATCCCAAGCACAGGAGAAGAGCTAAAATTGAAATGTCTTGTATATTTACCGGCTAGTCACTCTAAGTACCAACTCAAATTCTATGAAAGCTATTAGTAGTCAGGTGACGTGATTGGTCAGATTCTCATAATTAAAAACGCAATAAAATTTTGATTAAACTAGTTCCAAACTTAACGATATATTAATAGACTAAAATTTCCTCTCGACAAATTAATCAAATGTCTGAGGTGGAGTACATTTGTGAACGTTTGTTATTATTTCTTAGATAGCTCAGTCTAGTGCTTTAGAATCTATATAGTTATACGTGATGCCAAAATTTTGAACCCTAGGAGCATAAAATTTGGCACACTTACAGTTTATGTGTAGGAGAAGTGCAGAACGCTAATATTGTCCAGTAATAATGCTTATAAAGCACATTAAATCAATAAATGAAACATTGCCCACACTACCATGCATTTGACACACACAAACAAATATATTGATGATAACGATAAAAGATCACAGATGGCACACTAAAAAGCTGGGAAACAAAGTAGTTGGTCTTGAGAAATGAAGATGGTGTTCTTATCAACAAGATATTAAAATTTACGGTCGAATTTCGACCAATGGGCGACCACTAGTATAAATTAAAAGAACAAATGTAATAAGGATGTTATTTTGTAAGTCTTTAAATTGTGAAGGGTTATTGCCTTTTCATCTTGTGGTCCAACTGTAGGACCTGACTTCATAGGTGCCGGTTTCGATCCTCGGGAAAAGAAAATGTGTTTTTTTAAAAATGAAAACAAGTTTACCCGGTATTTTATATGTGCCTGATTACCTTACCTTCTCACCTATCGGATTTAGCGTCTTCGGCTAGTCGAGGGCGCTGGTTGTGCTTGTTACTGTTTGGGGAGAGTCGGCGATATAATACCACCGTCGCGTTTTGATGATACCTTCTTCAAAGATAATTATTTCTACAACCTAACCACAGATTCATAAAACAGAGCCCTTACCGTGAGATTACGGCTTGTCAAGTTTACTATACTCGATACTGTCTCTGTAAATTCTTTGTATGAAAACTTTGAAGAGCGCCTCTGTTGGTGACTAAGAGAAACACATTTTTAGACCAAAAGTGTCATAGATTTACCGACCGTATTCTATAACAACTTATGGTAAAGGCTCAGATATACAATGCGAAGATATACATCTTACTGATACTGGTACTTGTAATGACCTAGGTTAACTTTCACTACCATAGTTTGAGTATTGTTAGAAAATGGTTTCAGGAGTCTCCGAAATGCCTATTCTATCAAAAATAGTTTATACAATTGTGTCACTTGGCACCCGATATTCTCTGCCTATTTCGCAAGGAACTTTGTTTGAAGATATGTTGTTGTTAATCATAAAGTCATGAAATAAGGTAGACTGAAACAATATTTAACTTATAGTTATTAGTCTGTATTAAATCAGATTATTGTAATGTACCTCAATTCGTAATGTTTTCAATATTATTTTGTTACTTGTCGAACCGACGAGCTTCGTTTCGCTTGACATTAACAGATACTAACGGTATTTATCGAATAATTTGAAAGTAATGAAAAATAGTAAAATTATTCCATCTGCTTTACGGGCTAACGGGAAATGGGGACTCATTTTTAACAGTCTTTTTATATATGTATTAGCTGCCTGTTCCGGCTTCGCTCGTATGATATTTTTTGATCATAAATATAAGCAATACTATTTTTCAAGTTGGATCAAACTGCACACGGTCTGCAAATTTGATTGAAATCGGTTAAGTAGTTTAGGAGTCCATCGTGGACAAACAACGTGACACCTTATTTTTATATATTAAGATTTAGTTTCAACAGCAAAGTGTTTGTTGCTAAATCCTATTATTTAAATTAGTCGCCTCTGTGGTTTAAGGGTCCGGGTGTTAGACTTGACTGCATGAGGTCCTGGATTCGAATCCCGGGTCGGCCAACAAAAAGAAAATTGGATTTTTCCAATTTTCTGATTAAAAATAAAATGTTGGTCGGGATTGGAAATGTGCCGGTTGGCGATAGGCTTGCCACCTATCACATTGTGGGTAGGTATACTACATATACATAGGTTCAGTTGTTGGACTTGACTGCATGAGGTCCCAGGTTCGAATCCCGGGTCGGGCAACAAAAAGAAAATTGGGTTTTTCCAAATTTTCTAAAAAAATAATGTTGCTCGCGATAGGATATGTGCCCGATTGGCGATAGGCTTGCCACCTATCACATTGTGGGACTTAGTGTCTTCGGCTAGTCGTGGGTGCCTTGGTTGTACCTCTGCCTACCTCTTCGGGGATATGGGCGTGAAGATACTGGGTAAATCTTGCGTAGTACAGTTTTACTACAACAACAAAACTTGTTAATTCTCTGTTAAAGTTCGCATGCGAGTGAAAATTGTATTTTAGCACGGCCATACACTAATCATATGAGGTACTAATTGTTTGGTCCACGACTAAACATTAACATATCTACTTACTAAATATAAAAAATTTGAAAACTATGTCGAAATCTTACCGCTTTGCCATAAGCAAAATAAACTAGGTAGTAGAGTTTCGCAACGACTCTCCCGGAATGGTACCACAGGCCTACTTATTCCTTCAGTTATTACCATTCCAGCATTCCGGTTTGGAGGAGATGATTGCCAGTAAATTACTTTTGCTTGAGGCCTAATATCGCGGCTTCAGGTTGGCAACGCAGCATTACCACCTTTGGTGTCTCTGGGCGACATGAATTTCTTACCAAAACTTGTTTTAGCCAAAACTGTTTTTGATGTCAATAGTTTATGAAATGACAGTTGTCCGCCCCAAAATGTTATGTTTTTTATCAGTCTTCAGTTGTCAGTCAGTCGTGGATGCGGTTGTGAAGAGTAGAGAATGGTGAGAGTAGGATTGAGAGACGGACACTAATGCTACTGGATCTAACCGATACTAGATTAAAATATATTTTGTCTAAACTAAATATTAATATTATAAAGAGGAAATGTTTGATTTTTTGTTTGTTTGTTTTGAAATGAATTGGTTCTGAAACTACTGAACCGATTTCAAAAATTCTTTCACCCTTAGAATGCTACATTATCCCTGAGTGACATAGGCATTGTGTCATCAAAATCGGTGCAGTAAAAGCCAAGTTACGCAGGCGAAGCTGCTAGTAGTAAGATAATGGAGAAAAGTGGTAGGCGATAGAGTTTTCTCGCTCAGATAGCACTGCCTTACCTATTCAGCAAAACGTCATTGTTTACCTCGTGTTCCGATCTGGAGAGTAAAATAACTTACTTATCCAAGAGGCTTAATAATGAAGCCTCATATTGGCAACGCACCCATAACATCTTTAGTGTTTATACGCGATGTGCATTTCTTATCTATTATATTCGCCCGCCTGATTATTTTGATCCTAGCAAATAAAAAAAAAGTTCGATTTTGTAGCCAAATAGTAAATTAAAAAATAAATTTCTGAAATTAAAAAAAAATAATACATTCCCGTCAAAATCTAGTACTGTAGCTGAGAACTATCTCGATCACGTCGTCTTTATAACAAAAAAAATAAATTGCGTGGAAATTGGTTCATCCGTTCAAAAGTTTTGATCACACACACGCGAACCCAGATACACACACACGCACATGCACACACACCAACACATTCACACACTTACATACACATGAGAAGGTCATGATTCCGAGGTTGTTGCATTTAATCTACATTTCAGAAAAGTATGGTCAAATCGAGTCGTAGGTAGTGAAAATGAAGTCGGTTTCTATAGTATTATTAGGCTCAAATTATATTTTACTAGCTTCTATTCGCGGCTTCGCTTCGGTTTAATTTATTTAAAAGTATCCTATGTTACTTTTAATACATTCAAGAATATGTGTATAAATAAAGAAAGAAAGTGTCTTCACTCCCATATCCCCGAAGATGTAGGCAGAGGCACAACCAGGGCACCCCCGACTAGCCGAAGACACTTTGTCCCACAATGTGATAGGTGGCAAGCCTATCGCCAACCGAGCACATAAATCCAATCCCGGACAATATTTTTTAATTAGAAAACTTAAAACTCATATTTTCTTTTTGTTGCCCGACCTGGTAATCGAACCCCGGACCTCATGAAGCCAAGTCAACCTGAACCGCAAGACCACAGTTTCGATACGTGTACAAAGTTTCTTTAAAAAAATATTGGGTAATTTTCGCGTCAAAGTGTAACGACCGAACTAACATTCGCATTTTATTAGTAGGGTTGTAATTTACATTTACGTACAATTCTGAGTACTGATTCTTGTATTTGCGTTTCCTAGAACCATAATTCAGTTATCACTTAATTATATACATGTAAAGTTCGTAGAAGTAATTAATTCACAAAAGACTAATTATAATCTTATCATTATCTTACGTATTATCTGAACCAAGAACTATGTAATTTTTAGTATTATATGATTACACAATTTGATTTAAATGTAAGGATGACAAACAATGATCTTAATCCCGGCCAGCCCGTCCCGGCTTTGGACGGGATATATTTCCAATTTTTCATAGAAGTAACGTAGCCTACGTTCATCAGGGTAATGTTGTAATGGTAATTGTTCAAAGTTTTTTTTCCCGTATTGGTCCGGATTCCTTTGCAGAATAGGTCTTTTGCCTTCCTGCCAGGCAGCTCGTAAAAGACTTACCGTCACTAACACCGTGACATCTGACTAGGTGGTAGAGTTTCGCAGCGACGTGCCCGGATTGGTATATGGCCTTAACTATTTCTGCCGCCAAACGTTAACGCTTTTCGTTGACGTGTTCCGGCTCGGAGAATAAGGTAGCCAGTAAAATTACCGTTGCTCGAAGCCTAGCATCCCGGCATCAGGTTGGCGACGCACCATTACCACCTTTGGTGTCTCTAGGCGGCGTGGATTCCTTACCATCAGGAAATCCGTTTGCTTGTTTGCCTTGCAATATCATAAAAAAACTAAATAAATCTATGTAGTTTAAAGTAAATTATTTTTTTAATCTTTTTAAAAAGACCTAGCTGGGTACGCTAAACCCGGAATTAAATGAAGACTACTTTTCATTCCGAGCTTTAGCAGAAGAAGCCACAAACTAAAAAAGAAGTCATAGACAACTTCCCAAAAAGTATTAAAAATAGTGTTTGAAAACCGCCTTATATGTATTACGACATTGTTTCTGAGAAATATCACCAAAGTCACGCTAACGACTGTAGGACGTAGGTAAGTCAGTTTAAGGTCATATACGATCAAAAAAAATGTTAATTTCATATTACTAATGTTCTGTCAGCTATTTACTAGAACATGTTTTGTCTTGTTATTTGTCATGGTATAAAAGTAATTGGTTTTAACAAATGTCAGAATTAGTAGTGAGCGCTGTGCAGCAACTTTTCCGGGTAGGAATCTACCGCCTTACCTATTCCTACCTCCTTAATGACTCTATCATATTACGGTCTGGTAAATAGGGTAGTCGGCATACTTGCATTATTTGTCTTACATCCCCGGGCACAGGATAGCGACGCACCTATAACACCAGTGGTGTCTATAGACCACGGCTATCTCTTAACACCAAGAAACGTGTATGCTAAAAGTAAGTAAGTATCTTCACGTTCAATCCCGAAGGAGTTGGCAGAGGCACTAACAGGGCACACTCGACTAGCAGAAGACACTAACGAAGACTTATGTTTGTGCTCAAAACGGTATCTTTTAAAACAAATAAGAATTATTTGTAATCCTTTCCGCGTTACAGGGGTTATCGCGATAATGTCTTACGAGTTATGCTGGTAATTATTTGATTACTTTTAAAAATATAAGTTATCAAAATTTTATGATATGTAAAACATTAATATATCATACATAACTAAACTTAACCGCCTCGTTGTTCGAGTGACTAGCGTACACGCCTGACTACATCGACCAACCGCGAGGCTCGTGTTCGATTCCCGGCGGGATCAGACATTTGTGTGATGAACATTTAGATGTCCTCATTTCCGGGCCTGTGTTTTGATTAAATTTATTCTGGTATCTATTTAAGTATTTCTATGTATTAGTATCGTTGAATAATACCCATAACACAAGCATAAAACTTGCTTACTTTGGGGTTAGATTCAATTTGTGTGACTTAAAAAAATTACCCTAAACTATTATACCTTTGAAATTGTTCAACATATATGGAGCTAAATTTTTAATTTTGAACCTTTGTATGTTTTTAATCGCGCTTTGGAAGGCGTATTATGATAAAAAATATTTTACTGCCACAACTCGTAAGCTTTGGGCTAACATTTCGTTTAAAAATGCCCGTTTTTAGAATTCTACCTGCCTTAAATATATAATTACACTGGCAACACGTCAAAAATATACAACACGGACACGGGTTGTTAGTTAGCAAAACGGAAAGAAAGTAAAATAGGTCTGCTTCTCTTTCTGACAGCCTGTAAGAGGTGGAGGTTAAATGGATCATTCCCAACATCACTGGTGGCAGAGTGCACTTGTGCTTGCCTTGCTTGCACTTGCTAGATATCCACGTTGCCCATACCACACACTAAGTATTAGTACTAAAGTATTAAGATGACATTGTCATGTTCCGGTCCGCGTTTCATCGGATCCCGCCGATCCGATAAAGCGGTAGGTCCGGTAGGATCTCGACGACGAAGATCTGTTACCTGTCCGGCACCTAACGCCGAGCGTCGAGTCTCTGCTGCAATCGATCCATCTTGTAATGCAGAACGCAGCACCAAGTCCAAGTTCGGTCTCCCGGGAGACAGTTCTTGTTGCAGACGTTGTAGGGAATAGTCCAATCCATTTAAATAATGATGTCTCGCTAAGTCCTCCGCACGCCCACAAAGTCCACAAAGTGAAGTTGTAAAACCGTGTGGCTAACAACATATTAGCCATTCAAAAAACCCTACCTCCTAGAGCAAGATTAGTGTATTATACAATTAAATTATATCAGAGATAATTATCAGTAAAACTCGAAACAGATTTAGGCAAACACACATATCTTATCAAATTTCGTTTTCCTGTTAAATATACTCCGCGAGAATGAGGAAAACGTGCTTATTATTTACGTTAAATGTTTTTCATCATTTTTCATTATCATTTTAGGTTTTTTGACACAGAATGTCGAATTATTTAACGTAGTTAACGTAGTAGTTGGTTTGTACATAGTTTATTTTTAAGGAATTTTCCAATGTCTGTGACCGTTGAATTTTTTACAAGTGATTATATTCTCTTTGAGTACATACCTATACAAATTTCGACGCTTCTTTTCATTTAAAAATCAATTTTTGTGTAAGATCTGACTTGATGGCAATGGGACCAACTCGGAAATGCGCTCTTAAATAAAAAATGTTTTGTAAACTCGTTACAGAAATGACGGAGGAAACGGTAACAAAAAAAAATATATTTCGGAGTCGTTCATACTACCTCCTCATTTCTAGAACTAGTTTAAAATCTTCAAAAAAAACGGACTTCAAATTCATGACTACGTCACCTTGGCACAAAAAAATATTATTAATTACAATCACTTATTGCATTTTGATTAGATTTATATGGAACCACTTTTGAAACATGACCTACCTTTAAAAAAGTATCATAATACATATAGGTCACATCATTGCCGAGTTATCGCGTGACAAACTTACGGATGAGTAGATAACTCCTTATTGAAGTCGTATTTAATCCCCGACGAACAACGAGAAGTGTTATATATATATATAAAATTCAATGCTGCTTTTCGTTGTAATTTTAACCAAATGTTAAGGATTTATTAGGACTATTTAGTAGATGGTTCATGTGAAGTTTGCATAAAATCGGTAGAGTGGTTCTTCATTTATCACATTTTTTGGAACAAATTAATTAAATAAATGGCGGGTATTTTTCAGTCAAATTGAAACTTGTATAACTTGTGTAACGCTCGCTGACCGCATTCGTAACAGTGAGATCCGAGAAAGAGTGGGATTGAAAGAAAGTGTTGGTGTTAAAATGCGAAAGGGCATGCTCCGCTGGTTCGATCATGTGGAAACAATGACAGATGAAAGATTGACAAAACAGATATACAATGCGAATGTGGATGGATGTAGGTACCCGGGGAGACCAAGGCTGACATTTCACGGTCAGACCAATCGGATATTATCCAAGGGTGGTGTCAAGAGTCTCCGAAACCGGCGTCTTTGTATGAAAAGGGTTATGAATGTGAAGGAAGCAAGACAGGTTTGTCAGGATCGTGAGGTCTGGCACTCGATAATCTCTGCCTACCCCGTAAGGGACTTGGCGGAAGATATGTATGTATGTAAATTGAAACTTTTATCAGATGGGGATTGTACTGTCATATTAAAACTTTTTCAGTGGTTTTTTTCCTTTTTTGTTTTGTTATGTCATTCATGCGGTCATATATACTTACGTAGCGAAGCAGGGCCGCTAGTTATTTATAAGTTTGACGTGTCTAGCGTGTGCGTGCTCGTGTGAATGTTCGTGTGCTTTTGGGTGTGCACGTGTGCGAGTGCGTGTGTGTGTGTGTGTGTGCATGTGTCGAAATTTTTAGTAATATTAATTATTAATTTAAAAATAATCCTTATCAAATTCAAATGAGAACCACAAAAAGAAGTTTTCAAAGAGTTTACTTTCTCAAAGATATTATAATCACTATGTTACATATGTTGTAAAAAGTTCATTGGTCACAGGCATTGGAAACGCCCTACTCCTTTAAAAATCCTTAAGAATAAATTAAGATGTTTTAAAAAGGAATAAATTACAAATCAACAACGCATATTAAGATCGATAGTGAACATCAAAGTATGTTAATTAATAATATTAGATATTCTGTGTTAAGACCCTGAGTATGAAAAATTCATGAAAAACTTTTACCGTTCATAGTAATCACGTTTTCCTTATTTTAGTGGAGTATATTCAACAGAATAATGAAATTTGATAAAATGTGGGTGTTTGATCAAATACTGCGTGAAAACCATAAAACGGTAGTGAAAAATGATAAAAAAACATTTACCGTTAAAAGTAAGCACGTTTTCCTCATTTTCACGGAGTATATTTAACAGGAAAATGAAATTTGATTTTTTTTTCTTTTTGGAATGACTAATGTGTTGTCAACCTCGCGGTTTTTACAACTTCGCCGGGCTTTGTGGGCCGAGCAGAGTGCTCAGCCCGAGACATCATTATTTAGATGGATTGGACTGTTCCCTACAAC
>NJDC01003446.1:99939-115305 GCA_002245475.1 Calephelis virginiensis
CGAAATTCAATAAATTTAAAATAACTCCGACCATCTTTTCTCTCGATGGAGCCAAAACTCTCATCTAACTTCTTTATGGTTTTATTTTACCTCTTGCTTACATTTACACAAAGCCAAATGTTTTAAGCGTTTTAGCAAAAAGTTTCATCAACAAATAGCTTATTTCGTATGCAAAGGTCGCAAGTGCCATACTTTCTTTCTCGGAAACCCAATTTGGGCTTGGAAAGTGTTATAACGACTTTAATGCAGGCCTTTAAAAAATCATAATCTATCTCTTCAAAAATTCCAAATTGCCCCCACTAAGGTGAATGACTTAGGTGCTTAGACACGTCGCAGTATCTAACTTATTTCATTTTTTTTCTGGAACATATTCAGCATTAAAATATAGCTATTTCCAGATTTTCTAATATCTTTAGATACAAATAAAATAGGAAGGACGTTGGCTTACTGTATCTTCACGCCCATATCCCCGAAGAGGTAGGCAGAGGCACAACCAGGGCACCCACGACTAGCCGAAGATACTAAGTCCCACAATGTGATAGGTGGCAAGCCTATCGCCAACCGGGCACATATCCTATCCCGAGCAACATTTTTTTTATTAGAAAATTGGAAAAAACCCAATTTTCTTTTTGTTGCCCGACCCGGGATTCGAACCCGGGACCTCATGCAGTCGAGTTCAACAACTGAACCGCTAGACCACGTTGGCTTAGATTTTGAAAAATAAAATATCCCACACCCGATTGCCCCCGAAGAGTTATGTAGCCGAATGCCCTAGAGAGACTCAATCCCCCACTGGGATAGGGGGCAAACCTTTCGCCAACCTAGCACATATACAATCCCGGCAAACGTTGTTATTTTAAAATTGATAAAACACATTTCCGTTTTGTTGCCCGACCCGGGGATCGAAACCGGGACCTGAAGGCAAGTCCAACAACCAGACCGCTAGGTCCATTGGCGCTTGTTTTGGAAAATACCTCACGTATTACTTTTTATTATAAATGAACAAAAGACAGCTGCATATTTTTTTAATTAGTGTTGTACTCGTAATGCTTTCCCTGACACTTTTTATTTTTAACCAGAATAATTTTAGCAAGTGGTGAGAGAACAAGTGCGTGGGGGAGGTACGTAGCGTAATAACACGTGGGCTGTAGTTATTTTTCCTTAAGGGGCCATGTATGCTAAAATACGTCAGCAATATACTGTTTTTTTCATACAAAGTAATTATGGATCTTGGCGACAAAAATACACAAAATTAACATTAATATGCTTTATAAAACTAGTGTTTCCAAAAGACGATTCATTTCACTTTGCTCGATAGAAAAAAATCAAAAAGTTAACCCTTTTTTTAAACCAAAATCCAACTGTCTACTTCAATTATGAAAATATAGACACCAGATTTAACATAAACATAGATAAGTATTATACCTAAAAGATAACTGTTTCAGTTTTTATATTTTTTTTCAAATTACTTTTATAGTTTCAAAAATAGTGATTTGGCGCTTAAGACATTTACTTTAGAGCGCAATATTTCATAGTAATCATGGAACGGGGGAGTGCGCTGATTGGCTCTTCTGGCTGACTAAGTATGGGGCCTTAAGCTTACAGTGATATTAGCAAATTTCAACAAACTTCTTAACAACTAATGAAAAACCAAACTTGGTTATTAATTAATCGTAACTGCAACATTAAGAGTTACGATTAATGAATTACCAAGCAATCGTATATCGCCTCTGTGTTCTAGTGTTGGGGTTAACTATAAGGTCTGGGTTCGATCCCGGGTCCTCAACATATATATTTGCATACCGAATTATGATGGAATATGTTGGTATTCATAAATATCTTTGTAACAACTTCGTAACACACATATTCCGCAAACATATATTTTTTTACTTTTTTATAAAGTATCTTTACGCCCATATCCTCAAAGAAGTAGGCAAAGGCATAACCAGGGCACCCACTATGTGGCTCCTTTGGAGAATAGACCATCTGCTTTCCTGCAAGGCAGCTCGTAAAAGGCAAGCAGAGGCTTATCGTCACTAGCACCGTGACATCTAACCAGGTGGTACATTATCGCAGCAACTCGCCTGAATTGGTGCCACCGGCCTACATATTCCTACCTCCATAATGTCCGCACTTGCCGTTGACGTGTTCCGGTTCGGAGCTTAAGGTAGGCTTAACATCCCGGTTCAGTTTGGTAACGTACCATTACCACCTTTGGTGTCTTTAGGCGACGTGAATTTCTTACCACCAGGAAATCCGTCTGCTTATTTGCCTTCCAACATCATAAAAAAATGCTCGTACTTTATACGCCACCAGGTAGTGAGGCAGATGGTCTTTTCTGTACAGAAGACTCAGACGAACAGAGAGAAAAAAAACATTGCAAGCACTACAAAGTAAGGTCAGCTGTTCAAGGTACGACGGTATAAGAGACATCACTGCTTTTTCGTGATCATACTTCGGGATGCTTTAAGAATAAAGGGGCAGTTTGATCTTAGAGCTATAACAATGTCCCGCTTGCAGCATGAAGTCTACTGAAGAGTTACAGGAATCTAAAAATATTTAGTTCAATGCAAAAAATATCGGACCGAATTTTCCAAACGTATCTGGATCTTGTGAGAATACTAATTTTTGCGCGCATTCTTCAACGAATTTAATACAAGCCAAAAACTCATACAATTTAAGTGATCGTAAAAGGCGAGCATAGGCTTATGGTCACTAACACCGTGACATCCTACTAGGAGGTAGTTTCGCAGCGACTCATAAGAATTGGTACCACTGCCCTACTTATTCCTGCCGCAATAACGTCCATTGCTTGCCGTTGACGTGTGCCGGTTTGGAATGTAAAGTAGCCGGTAAACTTACTTTTACTCGAGGCCTAACATCCCTGCGTCAGGTTGGCAACGCACCATTACCACCTTTGGTGTCTCTAGGCGGCGTGAATTTCTCACCATCAGGAAATCCATCTGCTTGTTTACCTTCCATTGTAATAAAAAAAACTTATAACTGATGCGGATGGATTATCGCCTCTATGGTCTAGAAGTCCGGCATCGGATTTGACTTCTTGAGGTCCCGGGTTCGATCCACGGGTCTGGCAACAAAAAGTTTAAACAACATATATTTTAAATTTTCTAATAAAAATAACGTTGCCCGGGATTGGATAATATGTGCCTGGTTGGCGATAGGTTTGCCACCTATCACATTGTGGGACTTTATTTTTGTCTCCGGCTAGTCGTGGGTACGGTGGTTGTGCATCTGTCTACCTCTTACGGGATATATACTTATTTCCTTACTTAAAGCTGATTAATCGAGAAGTAAGAGCACGGACCAAGGAAAATGGAGCATTTTGTTACCATCGCAGACATCTATATGTTAAAGAAAAAACTAATAACATAAATTTACTTTCTAATAACTCTTTCAAATAAATCTCTGAGCTAACATTATATTTTTATAAAAAACTATGACATGAAATGTAGGTTACAAAATGGAGAGTTAAAATCATAAATTATTAATGTATTTTTATAACAAAATTGATAGCTAGAACTAAAAACCAACCGGCTTAACCACTGATCTGGGTGTTTATAAAATTTATTCTGGTATCTATTTAAGTATTTCTATGTATTAGTATCGTTGACTAGCACCCAATAACACAAGCATATAATTTGCTTACTTTGGGGTTAGATTCGATTTGTGTAACTTGTCTAGGGATATTTATTTATTTATATATCTCAATCTAGAGCCCCATAAGATAGCGAAGACCTGTATTTCTATACTTTTGTATTAATATTTCTAAACTAAGTAAGAGATCATAATTACTGGATACCGAAATTAAGAGACTATGCAATTTCAGTTTTTAGGTCACAAAAAAATGTAGTTTTATGATAAGTTTTTAGTAGAGTTTACCAGCAGAAGACTATGTTTTTGTATACTATGTTTTGCATAATCGCCTCTGTGCTCTAGCGGTTTAGGTGTTGGACTTGACTTCACGAGGTCCCTGGTTCGATTTCCGTGTCGGGCAACAAAAAAAAATATGTTTTTTCCAATTTTGTAGTATATTTAAAATATTGCTTGGAATTGGATATGTACCCCTTCATTAGTCTGATATACTCTCCTACATTTTCGAGCCAAAAACATTAGGACCTGCTATCCTACTATAGTTTCTTTTTTTCTTTTATGATATGATAATGAAGGCGAATTAGGAACTTTTTTATGATATTGGAAGGCAAACAAGTAAACGGATTTCCTGATGGTAAGAAATTCACGCCGCCTAGAGACACCAAAGGTGGTAATGGTGCGTTGCCAACCTGAGGCCGGGATGCTAGGCCTTGAGCAAAAATAAGTTTACCGGCCACCTTACCCTCCAAACCGGAACACGTCATGACGCTATGGCGGCAGGAATAGGTAAGGCGGTGGTACCAATCCGGGAGAGTCGCTGCAAAACTCTACCACCTAGTCAGATGTCATGGTATTAGTGAAGGTAAGCCTATGCTCGCCTTTTACGAGCTGCCTGGTCTATTCTGCAAAGGAGCCGGACCAACACGAGGAATTTTACATATAACTAAATAAGATTTTTTAGTTCTTTTTAGAAATATAAAACTGTTTGCTAATATTTCCATTTACTTTAAAACCATTCACAAACGAGTATTTTAGCAAACTTGTTTACCATTTGGAATGCGCTCCCTAGAATTTCAAGATTACAAATCCTGTAATACAAGTCTTTCAAGCAACGAGCTCCGTTCTTGGAATCCATCCAATAGCCCACAAAATCAATTATGCACTTGTAATTCTCCGTTTTGTAGTGTTTGACTAATGAATTATGTGAATGGGCATGTTTCGTTATTTTATACACTGTTACACATGCAAAAATCCTATAAATAGTAAAAAGGCCATCAGCAAATCTCAATTAAATCGTATTAATATTGTAAATGTTAAAGTTTGTATGTTTGTTACTCCTTCACGCAAAAACTGCTAAACCGATTTTCATGAAATTTGACACACATATAGAGGGTAACTTGGATTAACATATAGGATAGTTTTTATCAAGAAACAATGTTCCTGTGGGACCACGCGAGCAACGCCACGGGCAACAGCTAGTATTTATATCTTGATTAAACACCAATTATGACATCATTCACAGGGTTGAGTCTTTCAGTTTTCCAGAAGTAGTACTTTGGAGAGTGTCAAAGAACTGTATAATTTGATTCTCCCAGCTCCACTTCTCGCAGCTGAGGTCTAGTTGTCCAGGTGTTGGATTGACTTCATTAGGTCCTGGATTTGATTCCCGGGTCGGGCTACTAAAAGAAAATATGTTTTTTCTAATTTTTAATAAAAGAAAATTGTTGCTTTTGCTTTTTGAAATTTGGCTTGCCACCTATCATATTGTGGGACTTAGTGTCTTTGGCTAGTCGTGGGTGCCTTGGTTGTACCTCTGCCTACCTCTTCGGGGATATGGGCGTGAAGAAAATTGTTCGGGATTGGATGTGTGCGTGGTTGGCGATAGGCTTGCCACCTATCACATTATGGGACATAGTGTCTTCGGCTAGTCGTGGGTGTCCTGGTTGTGGCTCTGCCTAATTCTTCGGTGATATGGACGTGAAGATACCTTCTTAGTCGAGAATCGAGCAGTACAGCAGGGTCACACGTATTTAATTGAACTTCATTCACTATACCAAAAAGGTACCTTTCTTCCTTTTTTATTTATCTAATAGCTAAGGAATATGATTTTATGCCCAAGAAGGTGTTTCCAGGATGTTATAAAAGACAAAGGTTGTCTGTAAAGAATGAGTAAATATTATGCCAATTAAAATAATTCCACCATCGACCGATTTCCATCATATAAATATGGATCATCAAACTAAACAATTAGTAATAAAAATAATGTTGCTGTTTAACTTTAAAAAGTTTTAAGCGGGAAGTTACAATGATTTTTTAAACAATTGTGGATTTCCGCAAAGTACCTAGCAATGGATTCTATCAATTTGAAGATGTAGACTTATGCTAAAAATAATCAATTAAACGCAAATTTACGCATACTCCAAAACACTAACCCCATTAAAGGACAGCACACACTAATATGGGGCACAGCGAGTAGTGTTGAGATTTATCGCATTGCTAAGTACCGCCGTCGCCTGGGCCACATCGCATTCGCGAATTTTTGTTACTCCGTACTAATTCTTGCCCACTCTTATTTTAACTCTAATCTGTAGAGTAAAAAATAAGAGTTGTAACTCTGTTTAAAAATCATCAAGTATGGAAAGTAGTATAACTGGTAGTTGTCGCACAAAATTTTAGCATAAAGTTTCATCAGGCCTCTATTCATATTAATATTATTGTTTTTACTCTTGTCTTTGGTGACTGTAGACCGTATTGGGGAATGCAAGCTGAAGGGTGCCGTTCGGAAATCTGCCGCATATTGCCGCCGCATTCCGACATAGTGTGCGTTGCTCATAAAATGTTTGAAAGCGATCTAATATTGTGCTTCGATGCGCCCCGTTTTGGCCCGTCCAAGTTTGCGCTATCCTTAATTCAACATAACATCTCACTATCATAACTCGTTAACATCATTATAATAACAACATTACATAACAACAATATTTCATAGTTTTATTACATTTTTGTTGAAATGAAATGAAAATTGATTATTTGGGAATGCGTGTGTCAATTGCCATTATAAATCACAGAGTACAGTAACAATACTGTAGACATTAAACACCAAAGCGGTTATTAGCGCATTGCTATCTTAATGCTGGCATCTTAGGCTAAGGTACTTATACTACCAGTTACCCTACTTTTCAGCACTGATACCTACAATAGTGAACACTGGCGTTACAGTGTAAGGAATAATAACACATAGGTAAATAATAAAATTTGTACTAACAGTTCAACTACTCGCTAGGCAACTAACTTGTAGAAGACTGTTGATGTACTCGCACAATAGGCCTAACATCTTCTTTTTCAAAACGTCTTTTTTTTCAAAATGGCTAATATATTGCTAACCTCGAGATTTTTACAACTTCACCGGACTATTAACCCGGTCAGGGAATAATGTTTCTCCTATAACATCTTTGGTGTCTCTTGGCCACGGCCTCTCACCGTCAGAATAGCCGTGTGCTGATTCGCTGACGTATCACATAAAAAAATAGAAAAACAATTCGTCGGTCAAAGTACCGGCATCTATTGTTAAATATGATTCATTAGAAAAATTTAAAGCCGCCTAACTAGCACACATTATGAGTACACGAAAATTATTTCAGCTGTCTAAAGTTATTTCGCGATGGGTCCGTCATAATTTATGAGTTTAACTGAACCCATTTCAAAGAAATTTATTTTAGTTTGCTTAACGGTTTTCTGGTTACAGACGGCGCATGAGTAAACAGCGCGAAAGTTTTCCTCGAAGAATGGTATCGAACGGTATAGTTGAGACTGTTTGTCGTAGCCGAAATTTGACCAACAAAGGACAAGATTCATCTTCTTCTTTAGTTTTTGGCATTCACGTAAGTATTTTGCCATTAGTCAAGTAGAAATTTGCATCAAATCTACCAAAATCGGTACCTATTCAATCAAAATTAGTCATAAGTCGTTAGCAAGTCATGTCAGGGTAAAACGGTGGCCTCATTACTCAAGCTCATATAGTGAGATTTGTCGGCAACGAGGAAATACACGATACCCTAATTTCTTCATGATTATTTCATTTGTGCACTTTCACTGAACAAAATTGTTCAAAATACCACAGAAATTGACTAATTTTACACGAAATTCAATAATTATGAAAAAACAACGACCATCTTTTCTCTTAATGGCGCCAAAACTCAAAGACAATATTTGACAATTTTGTTCTAATTTAACCACAGATTTATATCACAAACAAAAAATAAAAAAATACGCCACAACATCGCTAACACAGATCGCTCAATTCTGACTTGAAAAGATAAACAATACATACAAACACATTTTGGTTAACTATCTTAGTAGGTATAGCTGCATCATTGTATACAATACTAGCCGATATGTCGGTAGCCGGTGTTTATATCGCTTGATATTAACAAACTTTCTCTGCTTTTCCCGGATTCTCCATTTGTATGAACCTTCTTCTGACAGCTATTAACAAAAATACATATTAAGCGAAATCGGTAAACCGGTAAAACTAAATAGTATATATAAGTATATTAGATTCCGTCTCCATCATATCTATATGTATAAAAAATAGTTCCTATTTGTCTTGGTCATAGCATCACGCGTGAACGGAAAGACCGATTTCGCTAGGTAATTCTTCGCGTTTATTATCAGGAGAATGTTCATGTGAAAAAAACAATATTCATGGAAATACATAGGATTGAACAACGTCTGTCGATATTTTTTAATATATTGAATCAGGCGTTACTTTGCGAAAATTTATTGTAAATAAGCCTTTATTTTGCTAATTCCGCGTAAACAGTGTAGTGTACCACAAAATGATTAGGTACTAACTTCAACTGTCTCAACATTTTCGATAAAAGTGCTTTTATTATATATTTTTATCAAATTTTAATATTCTATCGCCTCTGTGGTCTAGCGGTCCGGGTGTTGGACTTGACTGCATGAGGTCCCGGGTTCGAATCCCGGGTCGACCAACAAAAAGAAAATTGGATTTTTCTAATTTTCCAACTGGATTTTTCCAATTTTTTAATAAAAAAAATGTTGGTCGGGATTGGAAATGTGCCCGATTGGCGATAGGCTTGCCACCTATCACATTGTGGGACTTAGTGTCTACGGCTAGTCATGGGTGCCTTGGTTGTACCTCTGCCTACCTCTTCGGGGATATGGGCGTGAAGATACTTTTTTATCAAATTAATTTGCTAAATCATAAGATTATATCGGAATGCGATCATACGTCCTACTCTTCCATATAAAAATACCATGTCATAAGACGTAAGATTAGCTTTTCGCCTCCTTATCTACATATATCTACATATACTTATACCTATATAAAAATGAGGTCTGCCAGGATCGTGAGTTTTGGCAATCAATATTCTCTGCCAACCCTGTAAGAGACTTGGCGTATGTATGTAATGTCATAATCCTTCACCCATAACCAATGGCCAAAAGTATTTAATGCCATACAACTAAGACGTTTTTAAAAACACAATTATAGCTGCGTTGTCCGTATTTGAACTTATTTTTCGATGAGTCATTTATAGTTTATGATTTTAACTGGACTCATTTCGAAGAAATACAATTTGGATTGTGTAGCGGTCTTCTGGTTACTGACAACGTCAACAGCGCGAAAGTTTTCCTTGAAGAATGCGCGGTATAATTAGAATACGCGGGAGATTCTTAAACGCTCGGAAAATTTGTGAGTTGTTTTTTTGCATTGAACTAAATATTTTTTACATGAAAATGGTTTCTAGTGAAAAAGTTAAGAGTTTTTTTCGGAGTTTTTAAGATAATTAAGATGAGTTTTTAAGATATTTTTGTGTATCTTAAAAATTGTATAGTTTGATAAACTGTCTCTTAGAAAATCAGGTATAAATCTGTCAGTAAAAACTGTCATTTAGGTATCATTTTAAATTTTGATTAATATTTATATCTGTAAATAATGGTTTTATTATTATTACCGATTAGAAATTAAATGAATACGAAGCCGACCTCGTATATAAATACCTTCTACCACCAGATTGTATAATTGTCAAGTGTTTCAAGTTTTTTTTATGCGAGAGATCAGCGAACTAAGAGACAAGCGTGGCCTATAGACACCATAAATGTTATAGATGCGTAGCTACCCTGTAGGCCAGGTTCAAGCCTATTTATCGCTCTAGTCTACCGGCTACCCTTCCCTTGACATTCGAACATGGCAGAGCCACAATGGAGGCAAGAATAGGTCAGTGGATCACTACATGGCGAAAGCTAGGTTGCATTGTAGCCTGTAGAGGAATGCTCTAACTTAAAAAGTCCTCATCACTTTGTAAAAGATACCTAATGTTAACCTATGTTGCCTTACTATCCCTGTTTTCTTATATCTTACTAGCTGCCTATTCCGGCTTCGCTCGAATTTTATTTTTTTTAATTATAGATTGAGATGTAAGCTATCCTATCTTTCAAGTTGGATCAAACTGCACACGGTGTGCAAATTTGATTCAAATCGGTCAAGTAGTTTAGGAGTCCATCGCGGACAAACAACGTGACACGTAATTTATATATATTAAGATATTACATGTCTTCACTATCGAAACCAAATTAGTTTTCATGCTGCACCCCCATTACGATTGTGGGCGCCTATTTGCGTCACACTCAACGTAGACCCCTGTCAAGTCTCCACAGATCCCTGGACCACTTTGGGAATCTAGTTGGTAACGATCCACTTAGCCTGTGCTCGCCTTTTACGGGCTGCCTATGACTCTCTCATCTGCCTCTGCAGATGGTATATTCTACTAAGTGAATCCGGACCAACCAGGCAAAAACAATTAAAAACTTTAAGGATAAACTGAGACTGGCATCATAATTGATATGAAAAAAATATTGCGGTAAAAATGAAAGTTAGAGGGGCGAATGCACGGACATAATCTAATGGAAAAGAGGTGTGAATCAGGAGTTAACACAACGTACAGCGTACGTGACAGTTGTGCGCACGTCTCGCGACTTCTTCCACAAAATCAACAATGAAGTCAATACTATTTGCGTGGTTTATCCGGCTTTAGCGAAACGTCAGTTTTTACACTGTTCAAACGGTTTATTCGCCTCTGTGGTCTAGCGGCCCAGGTGTTGGACTTGACTGCATGAGGTCCTGGGTTTGAATCCCGGGTCGGGCACCAAAAAAAAAATTGGGTTTTCCACCTTTCTAATAAAAAAAATGTTGCTCGGGATCGGAAATGTGTCCGGTTGGTGATAGGCTTGCTACCTATCGCATTGTGGGACTTAGTGTCTTCGGCTAGTCGTGGGTGCCCTGGTCGTGCCTCTGCCTACCCCTTCACGGATATGGGCGTGAAGATGCTTTTTTTTAATATCTTCACGTCCGTATCCCCGTAGGGATAGGCAAAGGCACAACTACGGCACCCACGACTAGCCGAAGACATTAAGCCCCACAATGTCATAGGTGACAAGCCTATCGCCAACCGGGCACATATCCAATCCCATGCAACATTTTTTTATAAGAAAATTGGAAAAAACAAATTTTCTTTTTGTTGCCCGACCCGGGAATCGAACTCGGACCTCATGCAGTCAAGTCCGACACCTGGAGCGCTACACCACAGAGGCGACACAGAAAATATTTATACTGGAGATAAGTTGGCGGACCGACGAAAGGTGTTCTTAAAAAGATCTATGTATTAATACGAGATGCCAAAACTTTAGACCCCTTTTTACGAAAATTGCGTGGACGCAGGGGCATAAAATTTAGCACATTTATAGTTTATGTATAGGAGAAGTGCAGAACGCTAATATTTTTCAATAATAATGCTTATAAAGCTTAAATCAATAAATAAAATATTACCCACACTACCATTTATTTGACACACACAAACAAACATGATGATAACGATAAAAGATTGCAGATGGCGCACTAAAAAGTTTGCAAACAAAGTAGTTGGTCTCGAGAAATAAAGATGGTGTTTTTATCAACAAGATATTAAAATGTATTATGGTAGAATTTCGACCAACGGGCGACCACTAGTTTAATTAAAACGACCAGCTAGCTTGAGTACTGAAGGATAACTGATTTTAATATATCTTTAAGCTTATCATTACTTTCTTAATAACTAATTAGTACATATGATCTTATGCTATATCCAGCCTTTACGGCAACGTAACTCTGCCCCAGATTTTATAGCAGTGAAGTGAAAGAAATCTATTATCGTGACTTGTGAGTCTTTGTTAGTCAATACATAGAACACGTTATTACGATAAGGCTTTGTTCTATGCAGCCTTCACAAAATGGGGCGAGGAGGTTCCGGGAAATAGCAATATCACATGAGTGATTCTAGCTACACAATCAGAATGTTCCACAGAACTATAAAATTGTAGTTTTCCGACCGAACATCTCATTGGAAATGATTCAGATTAAAAATAATTACGGTGACTTTGCAGTTAATGTGTTTTCCGGTATTAGTACTGTTGCCAAAGAAGTATCTTTATACTCATATCCCAGGAAAGGCAGAGATGCAACCAGTGTAAACACGATTAGCCAAAATGAAATAAAATAAAACCTGTTTGCTGAATAGGTATGTGCTAGATATTGTTACAAAAATGTTTAATAACACTAACTAGTCTACTACTTTGTGTGCCAATATTTTAAAATTTATACAAAGTATTATTTCATATTTAAATAAATTAGTAATCTATAATGATTACAAAATTCATAATCAATTAAACATAATATCTTCACGCCCAAATCCCCGAAGCGATAGGCAGAGGCACAAGGGCACCGACGACTAGCCGAAGACACTAAGCCCTACCATGTGATCTGATCAAAAAATCTAACATTCACATTTTTTTATTTTTTCTTCTTGCACGAGGATAAAACCTGGGACCTGAAAACGTCCAGTCCGACGCTAAATCGCCAGACTACAGTCACATAATTCGATTGGCAAACCTATTTTCAATCGGATTTTATTAGAAAACTGAAAAACACACATTTTATTTTGCTTACTGATTTTATATTGCTGTTACTATAGTTGTAGTACTAAGTTTTTAGTGGAAGATGAGGTAAACAGCGAGTGGATCGCCTGGTAGTAATTAATTACCACTGCTTACGGACATCTGCAACACTAGTGTGTTAAAGAAGCGTTGCTGACCTCTTTTCTTGAACATTCCAAAGTAAAAAACTTTGGAATGTTCAAGAAAACTTGAAGTAGTCTTACAAAGGTTTTCACCTGAAACTGGTACTATTAATCCCTGTCCACGATAGCGTTGTCAGGCAAATATGACTCATGACTAACAGTTGCTAGGGTAAGGATCCACAGCTTTACCTCTACCTGCCACCATAACATCAGTGCTATTTTTGTTTTAATAATGGAAGGCAAACGAACAGACGGTTTCCTGATGGTAAGAAATTTACGCCGCCTAGAGAAACCAAATGTGGTTTGGTGCGTTGCCAACCTGAGGTCGGGATGTTAGGCCTCGAGCAAAAGTAAGTTTACCGGCTACCTTCCCCCTTCAAAACGGAACACGTCAACGGCAAGCGTTGGACTTTATGGCGGCAGGAATAGGTAAGGCGGTGGTACCAATCCGGGTGAATCGCTGCAAAATTCTACCACCTATTGGAATGTCACGGTGTTAGTGACGTTAAGCCTATGCTCGCCTTTTACGAGCTGCCTGACAGGAAGGCAGATGGTCTATCCTGCGAAGAAGCCCGGACCAACACGGGGGGGCTAGGCATTTTTGTGTTCCAGTTGAGAGTTCACTCTCGAGATTAGGGCATTCGGTTATTTGGTTCACTCAAGAGGCTTAACATCCAAGCTTCAGGCTAGCGCCATTATTTATAAATACTATAATATACCACTATTATGGTGTCTAACAGCAGCATTTATTTCTCAACATCAGAAAATGGGCTTTTAAAATTAAAATTACCTACATCTCTATAAAAATACTTAAAATAACAAAAAAGCATTGTTGCGAAATCTGAAAGTAAAAGTATTTGTTGCGTAATAAAATATAAAGTCCGATTCAGAGTTACGAAGCGAGGGTTCTTCGCAAGTGATTTCGTAAAGAGATTTACTTCTGCTTTGCCTGTCAATATAACGTCAGTGGACACCACAGATGCGTCCCATGCTACAGGGTCAAGCAGCCGGCATACTTGTATATGGTAGCTTATGGTGGTTAAACCTAATTACATTTTAAAATTTTGTTCAAATATTTGAAACATAATATGTTACAAATCTTAATAATAAATATGTATAATTTTAAAGATATTTGCACACCATAATGTGTTAGAATATGTTGGCATTAACAAATATCTTTTGTTACAGCTTGTAACACACATTTTCGGCAAATAAATAAATTTCATTTCTCAAATAATTAAACTAGTTATAAATATAAATAATTGGCTTAAAAGTTAAAGTATATGTAATTAAATAATATTTTTATCAATATTAAAATATTTGCACAACAAAATGTGGTAGAATATGTTGATATACTTAAATATTTTGTAACATCTCATTTACACATATTCCGCAAATAAATAATTTTTTTTCTTTCTTTCTTTAATTTAGACTAAACTAAGCCATAAGATTGCGCCGCATGCGTAATAGCTGTGGTATTTATATGCGACGGTTTTTTCTTGTCATGAAGTTTTGTCATGAAGTGAGTCGTCTGCTGGTTCACTATCATAATACATAAAAAAGTAGGTGCGTGTACTTATGTACTCACGTGAGAAGCTATACTTGATTAAATGGCATTATTAAAAAAAATATAAAAAATCTAAAACAAAAACAATTTTTTTTGGAATGACTAACCTCGCAGTTTTTACACCGGGACGAAAAATATTTAAATCGCTCTTGTATGAAACTAAAACACGTGTGTGAATGCAAAGAGAATATAATCACTACGGTGAATGTAGCAACATGTTTCTAAAGCAGGCAACTTCATGATGTTACTCTTGTGTCACGAATGCGCGCGCATATTAAAATTTCTCATATGTTTTTCATAACGCGCCAAAAGAAGTATAACTTTATAAATTTAAAAGCGTTAGAATTCTACACTAATATTAAATATTAATGAGTTTGTAAAAGATATGAAGCTCTATTACATACTACAATCGTAATGGTAGTGGTAGAGTTTTGTAGAGAAGAGATCCAATAGGCATGGATTTCGTATACCGTGCTTTATCTATGGCCAGTTGCAATAACTTCGAAGCTCGTTTCCGTATCAGAGTGTAGTCAGGTAAAGATAGGTAGAACAGCAGTAAAGCAATGAGATTATTTCGCCAGGTATCTGGGATGAAGTCTGGGATTCCTGGTCGGACAGCAAATAAAAATTAGCAAAAATGTTTATTTTCAATTTTCTAATAAAACTAACTTTGCCCGAGATTGGCTATGAGCCCGGTTGGCGATAGGCTTGCCACCTATCTCACTGTGGGACTCAGTGTCTTCGCCTAGTCGCGGGTGCCTTGGTTGTGCCTCTGCCTACCTCTTCGAGGATATGGACGTGAAGAAACTTCTTTCTGTTTTTTTCACACTTAGGATGAGTTTGTAAAGAACGCCATTTTCTATTCATAATATATGTCTTTATGTTTACAAAACTTATCGTAATATCGTAAAGATATGTAATAGTTGTGTTTTGAGATTATCTGCGAACTTGAATATGCAAGTCACATATGACGTACGAGATATAGTTGTCAAATATTTTTTTGATAAGATAGCGAAAGCATGCGACTCTCCTGGTGGTAGGAGATAACTATAT
>NJDC01003448.1:16926-27503 GCA_002245475.1 Calephelis virginiensis
AATAAAAATTGTTTTTTTTTTTATTTTAGCACTTGCCCTGTGACGTCGGCTTGAGACGAAAGGTTACAGGTTCAAGTCCTGTCTGGGGCGAAATTTTTTCTTTCTTTAAAATTTATAGAAAAATTGGTTTGTTTGTATTTGATATAATACATCGGGAAGTTCTAAATGCAAACCACATTTTATATTGATTTAGTAAAAGTTGAAACATCTTCCAATAAAAAATAAAAGTCATCTACAATTAACCACCCAAACGTATGAAGGAATAAGTAGTATCTTCACGCCCATGTCCCCGAATCTCCCATAGTCACGACGAGCCGAAGACACTAAATCCCACAATGTGAGAGGTGGCAAGTCTATCAAGAACCGGAAAACGATATTTTTATTCGAAAATTGAAAATACATATTTTCTATATTTTGTGTCCCGACCCGGGGATCGAACCCGGGACCTCAAGTAGTCAAAGTCCGACGCCAGACCGCTAGACCACAGAATAGAAATAGAAAAAAAATATTTTATAACACGTTACATTATCTCTTAAAAATAGGCATTATCCATTTAAGTTAGTAAAACTTTTGCTGGGATAATGCTGCTCTTCAAAAAATTCTTATCTAACGTGTTAGCGTAACGTTTAACAATTCCGTGAAACTCAGTAATAAAAAAGTCTAAACTCTAGTATACATTTTTTTTTATTTAACTTTAGAGGCGATTATTAAGGATACTAACTCATCTAACAGTTTTAAAATAAATTATCAGTACATATTCTTGAAAATTGCAGTAATCAAAAATATAAATTATGAACTTACAAATTTAGCAACAAGCTGTTAAACGCGTGTCCAGTGATACATAGCTTAACCATGAAATGTATTTAAATTCTCATATAGGTAGACTTTGTCTTTTTATGGGAACTAGTGGTGGCCCATTGGTCGAAATTCGACCACAATAAATTTTAATATCTTGTTGTAAGAACGCCATTTTCAGTTTCAGACCAAATAGTTTGTTTCCAAACTTTATAGTGCGCCATCAGTGATATTTTATCGTTATCATTAATATATTTGTTTGTGTGTGTCAAATGCATGGTAGTTTGGGTAATGTTTTATTTATTGATTTAATGTACTTTAAAAGCATTATTATTGGAAAATATTAGCGTTCTGCACTTCTCCTACACATAAACTATAAATGTGCCAAATTTTATGCTCCTGCGTCCGCGCAATTTTCGTAAAAAGGGGTCCAAAGTTTTGGCATCACATATTAATATATAGATTCCCGCGGGAAAGCCTAATACGTTTAACATGCGGAAGTAGACGCGGACAATACCTAGTTCACACATAATTGTACATGGATTCTTTAGAATAAAATACGGTATACGAACAAGTTTTCGTAATTTCCATGTTGAGATGCTCGCGCAAACTATATTTACGATTAAAGTTTGCTTTCGTTGGCGCAAACTCCTCATACATTGGCTAAGTTTATTGCGTAAAAGCTTGTTAGTTAATAAAAGTTCCCGTTAGTAACATCTCATTATGCGAGCGGCTGTTATCGGTTACGGCACTTTTATGAGAACTCACTTTTTATAGTTCGCTGAGGAATAAAGGTCGGTGTAATGAAACATTTAACATTAGTTCAAGCGAGGGGCACGATAAACTAGCTCAGAGTTTTTACAATGTGATCATTTTTCAATGAAGAAAAACAGTGCTTGCTTACTTAGTTTCATGATTTCCTTTGATAATTTCTGTTCAGTGAACTGCTGCCATAGTTTGAACTACTTTTTCTGACCGAAGTACGAATTAGTAGATTGTGATGTTGAATCTTACCTTGACGGTAGTTGTTATTTTTGTTTGCATTTTAAAATAATTGATATTTGACGCGCTATTAACGTGTGTTGTTTACAGACGATGATTATCTCATTCCACTAGTTATCTTACCGTATGGTTGTTCGTTTTCTTACATCACAAAAAAATAGTGGTTAATTTGAACAGCGGCGACCAGTGGATCCAAGTTTTCAGTTCAATCTGTTCGTCCATCCCTAACCAATGTGAATTGCGTTTGCGAAAGCAATGTGTATTTTTGTGTATTTAAACTGTACGTGTAATTTAAACATGTTGGGCCGGGATCCTTTGCAGAATAGACCAACTGTCTCCCTGCTAAAATGTGAGCAAAGGGTCACTAACCCTGGGACATCTGACTAGGTGGTAGAGGTTTTAAGCGACTCGTCCGGATTGGTACCATCGCCTTATGTATTCCTGCCAACATACTGTTTCGGTTCGGAGGATAAAGCAACTTACTTTTGCTCGAGGTTTAACATCCCGGCCCTAGGTTGGTAACGCACCATTACCATCTTTGTTGTCTCTAGGCGGCGTGAATTTCTTACGCGCGGCCAGACACTGCTCTTCCAACCAACGCACCTAGTTATCAGATCGCAGCACCAAATCGAGGTTCGGTCTCCCGGAAGACAGCCCCTTTTTTTGTTTTTGTTTCTAATCTCGCGATTTTTACAACTTCACCGAGCTTTGTGGGCCGAGCAGAGTGCTTAGCCCGAGACATCATTATTTAAATGCATTGAATTGTTACCTACAACGCCAGCAACAAGGACTGTCTCCCGGGAGACCGTACCTTGACTTGGTGCTGCATTCTGATTGCTGGGTGGACTTGATGGAGGAGTATTGGCGGCTCGCCGCTCGGCCTTAGGCGCCGGGCGCAAGAGAGGTCTTCGTCACCGAGACGGGCGGCGAGGGTCTAGTGTGATGTTTTATGAATTTGTGTTCCGTTTGGCAGGAGGGATTGACAGCCCTTGTAGATGACAGTTCAATCTATTTAAATAAAATGTCTCGGGCTAAAGACTTTGCTAGCCCACAAACTCCGTTGAAGTTTACTGTACATATTATTATTTTATATCAATCTGTGGTAAATTGTATGGTATTATATGGTAGCTACGTGGCGAGCAACGCATTAGTCATTCAAAAAAAGACATGGTGTGTGGTATCGACGTGCAAGCACATCATCTGTTATTAAAGCGTTATAAAAACGTATAAGCTATTATGAATAAACTTTTTATAGTTTGTTCCAGAGAATGGAGGTCGGTGTAATGAAACATCTAACTTTAGTTCAAACGGGCAACGCGATTTAAATAGCTCCAGTTTTTACAAAGTGAATATTTCCTCATCAAAAAAATTGTTCGTTTCTGAGTTATAATATTTTTTAAGTGAAAACTTCTTTAAGGGCGTTGCGCACTTTTTTTGGAATGGTTAAAAACTTCTAAACTCGCGTCAGATCGTCAGATGGTAAGACGGCGCAGGGAGCATGGGCGCGAGTTCTATTATAAAACGTAGATTCATTGCTGTTTTTGTATTGCTTAGATATTTCCGAAGAGTATTGGATTAGTAATGGATAATATACCGCTACATACCTACCATTACATTCTCACAAGACAGCATGATAGCAGATACGTATAATATCAACAGACATTGTTCTATTTGTTTTATCTTGAAAATAAGCTTTATGTGTAGACGAGCAATGTTCGTTATATAGATATATGACGACGTTATAGCCGTTAAGTGGTCTTACTTTAACGAATTTTTAGTCAAGCCAAACGCAGGCTATTGATATGAAAAAAATATTTGTGCATAAATCATAGTACTTCCATACTGATAATTAAAGCAATTCCTGGAAAATTATTCCCTAACCATTCCAAAATATCAAAAATGCACGATGTTAATATTCAAGTTTTCATTTCTGCCTGCACTCCCGGAGTGCAACCCGTCCTTTTTTATTATTATTTTATAGTGTAAACTATTTATTTATTTAGGGCAGTAAAACTAGCACATGGCTCTTCTGATGGTAAAAGACGACCGTGGCTTATAGACACTTAGATACCAACTACACTTCTTTCCAGACCGGAACATTACCGTCATTTTGGCAGGAATAGGTTAGGCGGTGGATCCCTACCGGGGTGCTGATTATGTATCTCAGTTGCCAACTCAAAATGGAAAAGTGTACATCAAATGACGTCATTTGTGTTTGCTATCTCTGTTGTATTTCTGTTGGTCACTGGAGATAGCAAATATAAAACACCTCATTTGACAGCTATTTGATGTATACTTTTCCATTTTAGTTGGCAACTTAGATACATAAGTTGCTGCACGGCACTTTACTACCACTGATAAATGAGTTGTTTTGCTTATAGTGTCAGTTGATGTAATGTCTTCTTCGGCCAAAATATATTGCTGAGTGGATGCGGCACTAAGCGAACACGCCTTACATAATAAGTCAACCGATTAGGTATACAATATACGAGTACAACGTGCCTTTGTCGGTTAATTCTCACGAAGGCAATATTTATTGTTTAGGTAAATATAACACGACGTTATATTTGCTGTCGTGATATCATGTTCATGAAAATGAATTAAAATAAGTACTCCTACAAGTAAATTTGTCAGGTAGTAGTCTACACATCTGTACTCTAGTTTATTTAAATAATTAAAATGGGAGTGTCTTTGTAATATTAAGATAACCGCTCTTTAGTATAAATGTATATACGGTACGGTTATCTACCGAAATAACACTTAACATTTTTTGTCTGTCTGTTTAATTGTTCCGGCTAGTCTCTAAAATGTCTGGACCGATGTGAACGGGACTTTCTCTGGCCGGTAGCGGATACAATAATCAGTAACTTAGGCAACTATTATTTTAAGCTGATTAACTTTTTTGTTAAATTCCACGCGGACGAAGTTACGGGCACAGGTAGTTTTATAATGTCTACGTGCACAAGTACCACTTGTATTGTGTATGTGAAGAGAGTAATGTGAATTATCTCGTGAATTTTTCCCCGTGTTTTGATCCGGACTCCTTTGGAGAATAGACCATTTGGCATCCTGCCAGGCAACTGGTAAAAGGCGAGCATAGGCTTACAATCACTACCACCGTGACATCTGACTAGGTGGTAGAGTTTTACAGCGACTCGCCCGGATTGGTACTACCGCCATACCTGTTCCTGCCGCCATAACATTATGACGTGTTCCGGTTCGGAGGATAAGGTAGCCGGTAAACTTGCTTTTGCTAGAGGTCTAACATCCCGGCCTCAGGTTGGCAACACACCATTACCACTTTTCGTATCGCTAGCCGGCGTAAACTTTTTACTATCAGGAAATCCGTCTGTTTGTTTGCCTTCCAATACAATAAAAATAAATAAAATAAAGTGAAAATACACGAGACAAGACTGTAAGAGGATAAAGTTGGAGAGACTTTATATCACACGGGAGTATCCACTGGCAGGAGCTAGTTGTTTCCTTTAATAAAATAAACCTGTTGTTGAAACGGTTCAATAGTATTAGGTGCACGTGTATGAAAGCGGTCTATACACAATATTAATGCGTCTGGCGGCTCTCGGTCTATTTGTTGCGTTTCCACCATTCAAGATATTCCTTTGTCCTCGATTTTGCAGCATTTGTATGGATTGTGTCAACAAACGTACGTTCTCCCAAACGCTGTGATGTACTTACTTTTCTCTGTGCCTAGAGAATAATAAAATGTTCGATTTTTGTAATAAAATATGCCGTTTATACATGTTTCTGTAATGATTTTTTTGTTAATATAAAGCTACTCGTTTTACTTAAAAAAATAAACAATGATTTAATGTATATATGTTTCATAGAACAATGTCTAAAATTGGATTATTTCACTGACTACTAGCTGTTCCGGCGAACTCTGTTCTACTCGTTAAGTTAGTATGGGAAAAAATAAAACGTTTTTTTCTAGTTACCTCGCAGTCGAACAAGATGAAATGTACCATTTGTCCGTCTCCTGGTCCTACGCTACCTCCCCATAAATTTTGAGATAAATCGGTTCAGCCGGTGTTGAGTTATTAATAGTGTAACTAACACGACTTTTTTTATATATTGTAGTTTTATATATGTATGTACATAGTTTTTTTAAGTGATTTTATTGAGCACTCACTAAAGGAATTTTAAATCTTGCTGTCTTCTTTCAACGAATGATATAAAAAAAATATTCTGCTTTTTGGAAAACGTTGATTATTAAAAACGTCACAAGTTAGTTACATGTCCGAACTAATCTGAAATAACATCTAAGATGTTCCATTTCTTTTCTCTTTATTGTGTTGGATAAAGATAGCATTTATTTAAAATTAGTTAAGCTGGTGCTCATCGGAATTACCACCGATGTGTGGTTAAACCTGTCTATTTTTTTTTGTTAAGACAGTATATGTTATCGTTCTCACTCACGACTAGCCGAAGACACTAAGTCCCACAATGTGACAGGTGGTAAGCCTATCGCCAACCGGGCACATATCCAATCTCGGGCAACGTTATTTTTATTGGAAATTTTTAAATATATATTTTCTATCTTTTTGTTGCCCGACCCTGAGATTGAATCCGGGACTTGACTTCTTGAGAAGTCAAGTCCATTAGACCAGACCGCCAGACCGCTAGACCACCAAGGCGATCCTTAATTACAAGTAAACTGGAGTTAACTGTTATGTCCATGTAAAGTTCACGTAATACTATATGCCCATTACTATTTTATATCACTTTGCACTATACTTTTTATTTACTACTCGCTGTTCTGACGAACTTCGTTTCACCTGTTAAGTTTTTATGGGAAAAATTAAAACGTTTTTTTTAGTTTCCTTTTAGTCGAACGGCATAAAATGCTTTCTATATCTGGCTCCTGGTTATAAGCTACCTCTCTATAAATTTTCAGCCAAATCTGTTAAAGCCTTTCTTTATCTGTCTTATTCTTTAAAAATGCCTGCCTGCAAGCCTTCTTACAGTATTGTTTAAGAAAATTAATATTAAGAATTTTATCGCATGGAAAATCCGTACGTTTTGTTGAAAGGTATCACTTTCTCCTAGTATTACAGATGTCGGTGAGTAGCTGTGACCATTTACCATCAGAAAAAGAATCAGGTTGACGTTTACTATACGCGTACGTCAGATAGTTCATCCTTTTATCCTGCTGTTAAACATCAATGACTTCATCCAACTCCATAAAATTGTATGCGCAGATTGTAGCCTGACTGATGAATAAAGGATTTTGAATACGTCTCAGAACATAACGACGAGGAGGCGAGGATAATAGCTGCTCGCTTTACTTGAGGAACTCTATCAAGTTTTGGTTCCCAAGTTTAAATGTTCTATATATGTGCTTTGTTCGAGATAATCTCCTACGTTATACAACTTTACAACGTAGTGTAGCGCGTGTTTTATTAAGTTGAGCTTTTTTAGCTGTCATATTGAACAACTTCAAATCAATGTCGTTTTTAACTGACTAAAAGAATATTTGACCTATATTTATTAGATACAAGTGGTCGCCCATTGGTCGAAATTAGACCATAATAAATCTTGTTGATGAGAACGCCATCTTCATTTCTAAAACTAAAAAAGTTTGGAAACAAAGTAGTTGTACTTTGTTTCCAAACTTTTTAGTGCGCCATCTGTCTGTATCATCAATATATTTATTTGTGTGTGTCAAATACATGGTATGAGTATATTGTTTATGTGTGAGTCAGAAAAGGGTTGTCATTAGGACACGTACGTTAACTATATCGATAAATGAATCTAGTTATTATTAGTATGTTTATATAATAGAACTAGCTATTTAATTAATACGTCCCGTCAAATATTGGCTTTACTTATCACTACCACAGTGATTACTAGGTGATGGATTTTTACGTCACGCCCGTGTTTTTGTGTCACCATCTTAGCTTTTTTCTAAACCTACTGCAATGCTTTTCATTGTCATACTCCGGTGCAAGCGTAGGATGATTATTAGTAAAATAATGTGAAATATCATCGTACCATACAGATAGCAAAGTATACTTTTATAGCTTGAGAAAGCAAACCAGCTTAGAAGTCGTAAAATAGTTTGGGACTATTGACGCCAAACATCTTCGCATCACAGTCCTGTGGTCAGACTGTTAGGCGTATTGTGCAAGTCTAGCTGCCCAATCCTTCTAAGAATCACACGGATAGAACAGCTGAAAGAGATAAGGGGTGAGTTCGAAATTCCAACCAGGGCAAACACATCACGCTACAACGAGTGGTCTTGTTGATAATGACCCGTGGATAATGTTTTATTTATTGATTTAATGTACTTTATAAGCATTATTATTGAAAAATATTAGCGTTCTGCACTTCTCCTACACATAAACTATAAGTGTGCCAAGTTTCATACTCCTTCGTTCGCGAAGCTTACGTAAAAAGGGGTTCTAAGTTTTGGCATCACGTATTAATACTAAGATTTTGGGTATAAAGTGAGCTATTGATTTAACTTCATGTGAAATGCGTCAAATTAATAAACTCAATCTGACCAAATTTTACAAAAACTCTACTATAATGTATTGTAGTATTACTTAAAAAGCATACTCATTAAAACATTGACTCGTGTGTCTTTGTGTAATAAAATTATGCAATGAAATTGCTTTAAGTTAGAGACTCATATTGACATTGTGATTCAATAAGCCACTACTGTCGTAAAAATTGACTAATGTGATTTTGTACTGGAGCTAAACTAAGTTTTCAGTTAGCAATAAAAGATCACAAACGTAAGTCTTACTACGCCTCATGTCTAAGACGCGGTGGTGCTACATCATTTTTATCTAAACACTTTCTAGTATACTCGCTTTACTGCTAGACTCGCCTAAGGCGCGGTGGTGATAAAATTATTTTTTTGGACGCCTATTTTATTCGATTTGCTTAGGTAAACTTCACTTATCATACAATTCAAATAAAATTCACACTAGAAACTCTTAATCGTCACAAATTGAAGCGAATATAAACCTATTTGCCTCGAGCTAGTGCTCATTACCAATGCAGATGTGGAAATTGCTATAGCCAATTATTATTTACATACGAAATTAAGTAGCTGCCTCTAGTGTTCCTTCACACAAACCACATTATGCTTTACATAAAGCTGTTTAACTGCAATTACTCTGTACTTGTGTTATTCTTAGTCATCATCATTATTTGTGTTGGTGTGTGTGTGTGCGCGTGTGTGTGCGTGTGTGTGTGCGTGCGCGCGCGTGTGTTTGTGGGTTTACTAAACAAGACCTATAATAAAGTTAGTTACATTGATTTCTCCTAAATCTATCAGCGTATTTTAGAAGACGACAAAGTGCTCTATCCGATTATATATATTCTACAATCTCCCGATTCTGGAATAAAGCCTCCCAATTCGAAACTTCGTCCACGTCTCTATGAGCACGGCTGTTTTAGTTTAGATGGTAAAAGGCATTAGGGGAACTTGCTTTGTTTTTACTTTATGAATTGTCATCACAAATAGCTATCGATCTTAGGGAAACCTATTTTGGAGATAGCATGTTTGTTTTTGTCAACGTATTGGCTATGTAAGGAAGGTTCTAAAAATAGAATCCTTCAGCCATTTTGCTTTGCAGATGAAGAGTTCGCTTGCACGCCCAACGCCATCTAATATTCACGTTCGTTTTTCGACAGAATCCCTGTTAAGATTTCATTAGATGTTTATTAAATTTATTAATTGTATGTGAATATCTGTGTCGGCTAACACCATATCATATCACAAATATTAAGTTTGCTTACTTTGGTTTTTTACTAAATCTTGTAATTATAATTATATACTAAATACTATATATACTAAATCTTGTAATTGTGGAAAGGGAGTAACATAAGTTAATAAATTTTAAATTCACGTTTACAACATCTTATTGCTTATCCTACTCTACCTACTCTATCTTCCAGCATACGGTTTAATAACTTCTCTTGTAAGCCACAAGATGTCTAATGCATTTTACCACTAGCTATATCACATGACATACGGAGAAAATTGCATTACCTGCCCTGTCGCTTTTGTTTCAGCTTTTGAGATATTACGTCATAATAAGATGATATTTTCATGCCGCCACAAGGTGCAGCTTATAATAAATTTTAGCTTTATTAAAAATATTATGTACCAGCTGTGTGCTTCGCTGTGCCATATATGGAACATTGTGGTTGCACGGGTGATAAAAACATTCCTTGAGTAGATCGTATTAAAATTTAAGTTTAATCAATTAACTTTTAAAGTTTTTAGGGCGTACATATTTATATCTGTAAATATGTAATCCGTAATATCAGAAAACCTTATAAAATCTATTATACAACATATAACCTGGCATGTGAAACTAACTAGTGAGTATAAACTGAACACCGCCTTGTTTAATCGAATCCAAAAAGGAGTAGGTTCTGAATTTGACTATGTTTTTTTTTTTTTTGTATATTTGTTAAGCGATTACTCGACCAATACACTAACAGATTTTGATGGTTCTTTTTTCAGAAAAATAGGTTACAATGGCGAGGTGATCTCATGTTAGTTTTATTATGATTCGACCAGTGGTTTTTGAGTTATACTTAATAGTGCATACTTATGTTTTCACTAAAATAATTAAATTATCAAAATTTAAAGTTTAAATTTAAATTCTGTAGTCTAGAGGTCCAGGTGTTGGACTTGACTGCATGAGGTCCCGGGTTCGATTCCCTGGTCGGACAATAAAAAGAAAATTTGGTTTTTTCCAATATTCTAATAAAAAAATGTTGCTCGCGATTGGATATGT
>NJDC01003448.1:31821-49493 GCA_002245475.1 Calephelis virginiensis
CAAAGGGTGTTTCGGCAACACGCAGTCCCTGTCGACTTGTTTACTAGCTGTCGGCCGCCCTGCCGACGCCGAATTTGCGCTATCGATCTTTCCCACCACACTTATGCTTGATTCTGCATTCTGCAGCCCATATCTTATGCCCGGTGCCTATAATAAACAAAACGCAATTCATAAGTTCAACCATTCCTAGTTTGTTCAAAAGTAACGAAGCGTTACTCATATTTTCAAGAAATGTTCAGAGCTATGGAGAAATCCCCGTATTGGTCTGGGCTCCTTTGAAGAATAGACCATCTGCCTTCCTTGCCAGGCAGCTCGTAAAAGGCAAGCATAGGCTTATCATCACTAACACCGTGACATCTGACTAGGTGGTAGAGTCAACAGCGACTCGCCCGGATTGGTACCACCGCCTTACCTATTCCTGGCGCCATAACGTCATGACGTGTTCTGGTTCGGAGGGTAATGTAGCCGGTAAACTTACTTTTGCTCGAGGCCTAACGTCCTGACCTCAGGTTGGCAACGCACTATTACCACCTTCGGTGCCTCTAGGCGGCGTGAATTTCTTACCATCAGGAAATCCGTCTGCTTGTTTGCCTTATTATAATAATAAAAAAAAAGAAGTGGTCAGAGGAGCGACCGTTGTTCGCAACCTTATTAATCGTACGAAGTACTGGTAGTACTCCGTAGTCAAAACGACTCGTTTCTTGAACATAGGAACCGGTTATTAGAGACGTTGATCTCTAAACATCCAGACAGTTGGCAGTATTTTCTTTAGTATATATAAGCTGAAAAATTCCCAGAGTAAACGAGCGCCGAGAATGTTCAGCGCCTGTTTTTTTTCGTGATGGGGTCAGGCGGTGATAGTCGTCAATAGCTTTTTTTTGTGAGAGTTTACCGAACAATCACACGGGTCTCCTGATGGTAAGCGACAACTGTGGCTTATAGGCACCATAGATGTTATAGGTGTGTCGCTGTCATATGGCTGGGATTTTAAACCAATTGTGCAAGTCTACCGGCTACGTTATCTTCCGGACCCGAACACAAGATGCCATAATTATGGCGGCAGAAGTAGGTAAGGTGATAGATGCCTACCTAGGTAAGTTTCTGCACAGCATTCTACCGCCAGTGGTCTTGTTGATTGGTTGACCTATTTACCCGACACTTGCCATTACGAGCTGCCTGTCAGAGAGGCAGATATGTGCCCAATGTAGAATTTGGAAGGTTAATCGAAAGATTTGAAATTTAAAGCTGTTGATTAACACACAATTAACATATATGTTGTCTGTCCTACACCATTAAAAATGCAGTGCGAAATACAAAGCTAAATGTGATATAAAGGGTTCTGATTATCGAACTTTCTAGTGCCTATGTATTTCTATTACTTTGACACGTTTTAGTGACCGTACGACTTGACGAAACGCATTATATGCGAATGGCCACATATTGATCTCAATTAGATGTCCATTACACGTTTTGGTGTCAGTTATACAGGTGACTATTGGACGGTTCCTATGTTCAAGAAACGAGTCATTTTGCTTACGAATGATAGATTTTATACGAATAGTAAAAAATCTAACTACGGTCGTGCGTTATCAACTGTTAACTCAAAAAATTTTGTGTAACTATGAGGACCGCTACGTCACTTTTAGGCAAACTGCATCTTTTTGCATGAAGCCGATATTTTGTTAACCAACATTCGAACATAATTCAGTGACTGGTAAAACTGACAGCAAACGCTACTGTGTAGTAGATGCATGTCGCTATAGATTACTACTATTAAAGGGAACACTCCTAGCAAAGAACTGGGGCTGATTACGTATCTTTTTAGTGATGATCACCAGGTTAAGTGTACATCAAATAACTGTCAAATGATGTGTTTTGTGTTTGCTATTGTCATCGACCACACATCCCACTAGACGCCTATTCTTTACAATTTTGCTTTGAAACAATTCTGGCAAATAGCTGAGGTGCGGGGAAGCGAGGAACTGCTTTCTTATTGGCCTTTGCAATGACAACACGTCATATGTATAAACAGATATGTAAGATTAGGGATGAGACATATTTAATACGAACAATATAATTTATCGATATGCCTTTTATTTTATGAAGTATTTATTTATTTTATTTTTCAGGCGTCCCAACAGTTGTTACAATAATCTAATTTATACATATTAAAAATAACAAATAACCAATTGCACAACATCTTACAGGTAAACACATAAAACTAACACATCAATTTTTTTACACTAACAATTAGTTATTATTGGTAAATTAATATATCTTTACTATATAAAAAAGTTCGATTTGATTAAAAAATAAAAATAAATATTTACTTAATTTAAACATGCAAAATCATTCACATAATATTTTTTCTTAATTTTAACTTTTGAATCAGAAAAAACATCAAAGTTACCACAATACTTGTTAACCATAATATGGTAAAAAAATAATTTCCAAAACAAGTCTACATCAAGCCATTGGCGCCTCTTTTCAAGTGAAATCACATTTAATTTACTTAACTTTTCTTTTTAAGAATAACATTTAGCTGAAAGCTTGAGACAATAGTACAAATGGTTAACAAATCTTTTTTGTATTCTTTCCAATCTTAATGAATGGTTAGAAAAATGTGGGCGCCATACTACGCTACAGTACTCTAATTTACTTCTAACAAAACTGTAATAAAGAACCTTCTTAGTGCTAACATTGCGAAACTCCTTACTGTTACGTATAATAAATCCCAAATTTTTGAGCGCCTTATTGGTTACATTTTGTATGTGTAGAATAAATGTCAATTTACTATCTCAAACTATACCGAAATCTTTAATAGAATCCACCTCAGATAGGACAATACCATTAAAAGTGTAACAAGAAGAAATGGTGTTAGTTTTACGAGTAAATTTTATGTAATTTGTATCAAATTGAATTGTTTTTATTAATTCGAGTAATTCCCACCTGAACTACAGAATATTGTTGAAATACTGTAAACAAATTAGTTTTAAAATTGTCCCAGCCCTTTGAAAGTTTTATAACATACTGACCCAACATAGCCTATCGGAACTAGTCTTGAATTTATATCACCCAGATAACCACCTATTGCACTTAAAAGAGTTCAATAAATTCGGCTCAACTATTTATTATTTATAGCCCTCTACCGCAGAAGTTCAGTTGTCCGGGTCCGCTGACTAAAATAGATCACCGGCCCCTTAGCCAGGCACCTCGTAAGAGGCGAGCTCAGGTAAAACAGGTAATTGTCAACAAGATCACTGGTGATACAGTGGTGTGCAGCAACTTCCCTGGGTAGTTATAAACCGCCTTACCCGTTCCTGCCGCTATAATGACAGCGTCACATTCCGATTCGGAGGGTAGGGAAGCCAGTAGATTTGCACAATAGGCCTTACATTCCGACCATAGGACAGCAACGCACCTGTAACATCAATGGTGTCTATAGGTCATGATTATCTGTTACCATTAAGAGAGCCGTTTGCTTGTTCGCTGACTTCTCACATGAAAAAGAGTAACTATCCAGAGGCCAGAGAACTCAAAAGTAAAATTTAAATTTATCGATAAAATACATAAATACCTACATACAATACCAGTACAATACCGGTATCCTATTCAGGATAAGTCAATAAAAATATCGATAAAATAGATTTGCACATTAGTCCATCACTAGCTGTATGCAAACGAAAGTGATAGCTTGAAAATCACATGTGTAAGAAAGGGATATAAACACGCATCGAACAGTGACTGACCAGTATATAATGAACTCCGATATATATCAAATAATTTAAAATGTAATTATGAATGTTATTATTTTTAATTAATCTACGGAAAGTTGTACCATCTTTTCGGTAATTTGAAGTGCAGCTGTCTTTATCGTACCATTTAATTGAACAAACAGTCATTTTATATCTATTTTTTTATTTTTAAAAAAATAACGCGACAATCTTTACAGGTCACAAACCTGGTCGATACTGTTCATATCTTTTTAAGTAATAAGCTACATTAGAACAATTACACTTAAGTGTTGACACAACCGTGTTGCCTTATATGCGGTGTCTATTGGGATGTGTGGTCGATGGCTATTGTATTACTGATTGACACCGGAGAAAGCAGATATAAAACACGTCATTTGACAACCCCCTAAAAAATGTCTTTTCCAAATATTGCTAACTCACTCTAATGTACCTGCCTCTTTCTCATTTTTGATTTGTCAATTAACTTCACAAGACTCTGACAGAGAGGCTGTAATATAAGAGAGAGTCAGCAATATTATAAAATAACAGTTATTTGTTAGGAGTGGTAGTACTGGAGGTAGTAGTAAACTAAAGTTAAGACTCGAAACCTTCATGAGTGGACGTCTTATGAATGAATGTGACATGTGTGATTTTTAAACATCGTGCCTGAAAAAAAGTATATTTTTTGTAGTAGTTTAGTTTTCCCCGTGTTGGTCCGGGCTCCTTTGCAGAATAGACCATATTGCTTCTTGCCAGGCACCTCGTAAAACGCGAGCATAGACTTACCGTCACTAACACCGTTACATCTTTCTAGGTGGTAGAGTTTCGCAGCGACTCCCCGGATTGGTACCACCGCCTTACCTATTCCTGCCGCCATAACATCCAATGCTTTTCGTTAACGTGTTCCGGTTCGGAGGGTCAGGTAGCCGGTAAACTTACTTTTGCTCGAGGCCTAACATCCCGGCCTTAGGTTGCAACGCACCATTACTACCTTTGGTGTCTCTAGCGGCGTGAATTTCTTACCATCAGGAAATCCGCGTGCTTGTTTGCCTTCCATTATCATAAAAAAAAACAAAAAAAACGTATTCGTGTCAATTTCTGGCGTTCCCTAAAAATCTATGGAAATCGTTCCATTTAAACCCCCAATAATTCCATTGCATTCCAATTTCCATATATTGCGTTAGAGAGCTAGGATTCCATTTAACTTTTGATTAATCGATAAATATTCATGTTAGAGGTACATATTCTATTCTATAGATCTTAGCCTACTGATATTTGATTTCTGTTTGCATTTCATTGCTACCTTGATTGCTATGTCTTATGAAGAGCTGTTTCAATGGGTTTGGTAGCTGTAAATTATGATAAATTAGATCTCTAATTGGATTAATTGAAAATTTTAAATTTAACTGTTATTTTCGATATCCTTTTGATTGTTTGTATCAAATAAATATGATCCTAGATTAAAATACTATGACAGAAGTTATTTTGATGTGCACGTTTCTGTCATTACGTGCATTTCGAAATAACTTCTGCCATCGTTATTTAATGTCTCAATCTGCTAACACAAGAAATTAACCAAATATATATTTAAAGCAGCCAAAACAAATATTCGAGTCTCCTGCAAAACATTCACTTAATAAAATGAAGTGACTAAAGCCGAGAAATAGCTAACACGGAGAATTTAATATAACGTAAGTTGAGGCATTCGAGTTAACAGAATAAGTACGTTGAACCGGTGAGGTCTCTCCGTATTTTAAAATAGAAAACATTTTTCAGCATCCCCAAGCCGAGCCAGCGCAATTTGTGTTCCTTGACATCGACATCGCTACCTGAATACAATTGTGGAATGTTCGCGCTAGATTACGCGATTTATTCTTTGCGACAGATCGATCTAACTTTGAACACAATCAACCTATTCAATTCCAAACAATATCGTCGCCTCAAAGTTAAACAAAGATATGACTTCAACGGCGAACCCGAATCAATTACTAGCAAACCTTTGCAGCGATAAAATTCAAATCGAACCCTTTAAATATGCGATTACCCTCGCTTCTGTTTGCATAAATTCATTATTGCTTATTAAAATCTTCCTGCGAATTACTTTATTTAGTATCTGAGGTGGATAGATTTCCTAGGGCTACGATGAAATACCGTCTTTGGAGATTTTTTAAGAAATATTAATTTTTAAGTTAAAACAACGACGCGAACAAACAATGACGCGTGCCATCCTTCGGTTCGAGTTGCTCTGGCCGATGTTGTCTATGGTTGTCTATGGCTGTCGTGCACGGCAAAAATTTACTTTTTTATTTCTTTAACTTGTTTGAATTTGTTTATTTGTCTGTATTACTTCTAATATAAGTCTTCAAATAAATCAAATCGAGCCATTTAAATTTTAAATATACTATCAACCTCGCTTTTGTTTGCATCAACTTATTATTGCTAGTATAATAATTTCAATCATCTTTATTTCGTATCTACGGTATAAAGCAAATAAGTACACTCTCTGAAATCTCTTGTGAAATTGTTTATTTGTCTGTATTATTTCGAGTAATGTAATGTAAGGATATTATCCTACGAATAACTAAATCGCATCCTTTTAATGTGCTATTAAACTCCATATTTTATTACAATTATCATTAAATATCATTCACTTATAAAGCAAATAGGTAGGTTCTATACTATTGAAAACTCCTTTAAAAATAAATGATTAATATTAATTCTTCCGAATATTAATCAATCGTGAAGCTATATTACTACTGGAGGTTACATTTCTAACAAAGGTCTGATGTCGTTTCCAAATATTGCTAACTCACTCTAGTGTATTGACCTCTCTTTCGTTTTGACTTTGTTAATTATTGACATCATAAGACTCTCAGAAAGGGAGGTCAGGACATTAGAGTGAGTCAGCAGTATTTGGAAATTATATTAGATCATTGTTAGTAGTACCTCCAGTAGTATTATAGCTTCATGGTCAACGTCCTTATGATTCAATAATACCAACCCATGCTGCCTAAAAAATGTATCTTCAAGCCGATATCCCCGAAGAAAGTAGGAAGAGGCACAACCAGTCCACCCACGACTAGCCGAAGACACTAAGTCCCACAATGTAATAGATGGCAAGCCTATCGCCATCCGGGCACATCTATTATAATCCCGGGCAACGTTATTTTTGTTAAGAAATTGAAAATACACATTTTCTATTTTTTTTGTTGCCCGACCCGCGATCTGCGAGACCGCTAGACGAAAAAGCCGATAACACATGACTGATTAATAATATTAGATACGCCATTAGTGAGAATTACGAAAACTCACAAGTTGCACTTGTGAGTCTTCCTAATTTTCATTTTTGTCTGAGATCGTACCTCTAGTTTTAGGATGTTGGTTAATTCACATATACGTAGCTAGTTTGCTATTTTTGTATTAGGAAGCCCTCAAAATTTTATATTGACCATTCATTTTTTCGTGTGTGCAAAAATATTGCTAACTTAATAGGATCCGATCTGCATTTTACTGTGCGTAATACATAATCTTAAATCTGTTTAACATCATTGAAATGGGACAACTGAATTTATGGACGGTCATTTGTCAACGTAACCATATTCGAGGGGACGATTTCCATTTTCCATTCACCTTGCCTACACCGCATAACATTACCAAGATGAATACTCGGCGATTTTTTCCATAGGAAGTAGGAGTTTTGTATTGGTTGACGTACAAGGTAGGATTACCATATCTCAGCATTATCTTAGACATTTTCGGATTTTTACGGACCATTTTTATTTTTTCGAATTTTTAAACTGTTAAGGTTTTCTTTTTTAATATTAATATTGAAAATAAGAACTTCATCGTCTTTTTCTTTATCGTGTTAGTCTCCCTGTTACGTACAGGAAGACTAATAATAAGAAGGATTTTTGAGAAGCGCGATACATGCGTGTTATTTTTACGATACTGGAAGACAAACAAGCAGACGGATTTCCTGATCGTAAGAAACTCATGCCGCGTAGAGACACCAAAGGTAGTAATGGTGCGTTGCCAGCCTGAGGCTGGGATTTTAGGCCTCGATCAACAGTAAGCTTACCGGCTACCTTATCCTCCAACCGGAACACGTCAACCACAAGCACTGACGTTATGGCGGAAGGAATAAGTAATGCTGTGATACCAATCTGGACGAGTCGCTGCGAAACTCTTCCAACTAGTCTGATGTCACGGTGCTAGTGACAATAAGCCTATTCTGCAAAGGAGCCTGGACCAACACTGGGTATAAGTAAGATATTCTACCAACTAAATTGGAACACAATTATAGTGGAACTCACTGATGGTAGGACGTTGAAAAAGCTAAGCAGCGGTACTAATCCAATTAAGTCGTTGCAGGATTCTACCTTTAAACCTTACTGACTACTAGTGGAATAAACCTACTGGTTACTGGTTGGTACTGGTAGTAGACTATTTTACAAAGCTAGCGAAAGAGTCAACGCTAAATCTCCTTATCGCTGTTTTTTGTATAGCATTATTAAATAAATTAGTTTTATGAATATATCTTATATAACTACGCTTTTAGATTTAGACCCCGAAAATTGTTAACATAACTAAGTTTTCTTTTTTTTAAATTTCTATAAGGTTTCTTAGGAAATTGTGCTTTAGGAAATCAGGAATTTCATCCAAGACTTTTCACAGAAAGAAGATAAAATATAGATTTTATGTGATAACCTTTGAATGCCACGTTTTTATAACTCCGGCATTCGCTTCGTTTTCAGTCTTCCGGCGGCCGCACTCGAAACTCGCCCGTCTGGTCCACCATACAAATTCATCTCACATCACTGCTCATGCAACCTCTACCGTAAAATTGCATGGAATTTTAATTCAAGTGCCACTTGAGTTTCATCGAAGTACTTTTCGTTCGTCGAGTTGTTGATATAACAGGAAGCAGCAACAAGATGTAGATGTTGTGTATTTTTTTTTGTGGAAAATTGTATGCTAAGTTTTGGCTACTAATTAAAAGAGTTTGTTATTCTTTTTTGAAATTCTTAGAATAAACCTCACCTGCAAGTGGTATTGACTACTAGGGTATATTCAACGTCAGGCGAAGGAAAATACAAGGGCTGTTACAGTAGTATTATTTAAATTATGCGCTTCCGCTATATTCGTCAAGCTGTGGAAATACGAATGTATTTTAAAGATATCTATATAGAGTTGTTACTACATACTTAATTATTTCTCTTAAATTTAGAGTAGGTCAGCCAATTTAAAAATTGTAAAGTAAAAAGTGTAAAACCGAAGCGCATAATTTAAATACGTAGTAGTACATATTGTACATTATTCGATATTAAGCAGTCTATAACTAGAGTACTGTATTTCGTATAGTATAATAAGAGTAAACAATGTAACTCGTCTCAGTTAGACTGACTAAATGGTCGCGATAGTGCTTATTGGCTTGCTTGCTTGATATGGCATAGTGTAATATAAGCCTCTCTGGTCTAGTGGTTCAGTTGTTGGACTTGACTGCCTGAGGTCCAGGGTTCGAATCCCGGGTCGGGCAACAAAAAGAAAATTGGGTTTTTCCAATTTTCTAATAAAAAAACGTTGCTCGGGATTGGATGTGTGCCCGGTTGACGATAGGCTTGCCACCTATCACATTGTGGCTTTGTGTCTACGGCTAGTCGTGGGTGCCTGGTTGTTCCTCTGCCTTTCCTGGTTGTTCTTTTTCGGGGATATGGGCGTGAAGATACTTCTTACTTCATTGTTAATGTAAGCCTTAGAAGTTAGACCGTTCAATTCGATTCGCGCACGGCAGGAGGGAAGACGTCAATGCTGCGGTTGCACGTGATTTAATATATGGAATAACTTATTTCAACATATTATATTCAAATCAGCAACTCCTACTCTAATGTGATTGCTCGAATCAAATGGTTCCAAAACTCTCGGTATTTCCATAACTGTCATGTTTCCGTAGTAATAATTGTCCTTTTGCTCATAGTTTTTTTTTTTTTTTATCATGGATAATAATAGACGCAGTAAAAGCTACGGGAACTTTTTGGTTCGAGGGCTGTTACTGGCAACTTACGCCTTGAAAATGAGTTAGCAACTTAGCATTCGATATTATCAGTGGTGCCAAGTCCGAATTTTAAAAGGAGCTAAATAACATCTGAAAAAGAGCTGAAAAGAGCTATATTTCTAAAGAAAAAAGAGCTAATATTACTTAACTTATTTTAATCACTTGATAAAAGTCACTCACTGCAGTCAAGTCGGTGCAGTTTTATTTATGTTATTATACATAAAGTCCCAGGTGATCTATTGGCAAGATTGAAGTGTGTGTGCAGTTATGAAAAGGGGTAAAGAAGATTGACCAGAATTCGTGCTATCATCAAATTTTGTTTTGAATTGGAAAGATATCTATTGCTGTCGAAAAGAAAATGGGTACTCAATTTTTTTTTCACTCAATGTGATTAAATAAATCATATTTCTTCGCATTTAATTTAGCTCTGAAAGAGCTGATTTGGCAACACTGGATATAATCGTATCTATACTAATATTATGAAGCTGAAGAGTTTGTCTTTGTTTGTTTGCTTGAATGCGTTAAACTTAGGAACTAGTTAAGCTGTGGGTAAATAGCAAGCAGGTGCGGTCTTACTAAGAGGTAAGACCGTCTTAATACCGCATAATGTAATAGGGCTTTATCTAGTCAGTGACGGTATGACAACATGTTGTACGTTGTGTGTTGTCCATGCAGTTCGTAATAACCAAGAGATGGGCGTAGATGGTTATAAATTTTGAACTATACCATGTTCCATGCTCGTAGTTCTGCAGTCTTGCGGCGGCTTGTGGCGATTGGTCAGCAAATAAGCATACGACTCACCTGATGGTAAAAGATAACCGTGGCCTATACACCAGTTTGGCGCAACTTTCATATAAAAAATAAGTTTGCTATGTTTTTTTATTCGCCCAAATCATATGACATTAGTTGTCTTATATCTGAATGCCTTTCGACTTACTTTTAAATTATACGGGTTATATTTTTTTAAGTAAACTTTATACAAATTCGGGTTTGCTATGTATCTACGGAAGTCCCGCCTCTTATTACGAAGTATTTATATACTCTTTGATAGACACCATAGATGTTACAGGGGCCTCTCTATTCTGATGCCAGAATGATCGGCTTATTGTGCAAGATCATCGGCTACTCTACCCTCTGAACCAGAACATGACACTCATTATGGCGGCAGGAATAGGTAAGGCGGCGGATCCCTATCCGAGTAAGATATAGCACAGCACTCTTCCACCATTGGTCTTGTTGGTAATTAATTTATATTAACATGTGCTCGCCTGGTACGAGCTGCCTGGCCTATTCTACACAGCGGACTCGGATAACAAGGGGAAACAAGGAAACACATGTGATACTAAGACAATACCGTAGTACTGATGTATTACAGTGCTCAAAATTCTTGTGTTTCTTAGATGTCAGGATAGCTAATACATCTACTTTTTAAGAGCCTACCAACGCACAGTATTCACTTAATGATGATAGGTATTTAGGTTTCCTAACCATCAAGCAACCCATCTGCTTATATACGTTCCAGGTTTCAGGTAAATATTTATAGGTATACATAATATGTATATATTATCAGGCCAAGTCCCTAACGAGGTAGGCCTCTCTCCCTACCTCGTAAGGGCCCAAGTACCAAATCTTACGATCGTTGCTGACCTGCCTGTATTCTTCCACATTCATTACCATTTTCATACAAACACGCCGGTTTCGTGGAATGTAAACCTAGGTCTTGCTGAGTTCCTATGTCCATCCACATTAGCATTATAAGTATATGTGCTGTGTCAATCTTTCATCTGTAGTTCTTTCTACATGACCAAGATCTCAAGATCGAGATCGCACTTGCTGGTTACTGCTAAAGCTCGCCTTGTGTGACAGGCAGTTGAAATAGATTTGCTATTAATAAGGATCTTAAAGTTATAATGGTATAAGTAATGGTCTGTTACATCCGTATTTTTATTGCCAAATTACAGTTAACCCTACAATTCAGCAATAATACTGCATAAAAACTCATGTTTTTCAAGTTTTCAGTCAGTTCTATACATTCGATCAAATCGCTGCCCAGCGACGGACCTGGCTTCTGCCTGCCGGTTGGCCTCAGAAAGACTAAATAGTATACCAGCTCCGGGTTATACCGCCCTTCATCAGGGCCGCGAAGTCGCGTCAATGATAAAGTAAAAGAGTAAAGTACAGTGTTGTGTAAATAAATTTATAAATAATATCGTAAATAAATGACTGCTTCCTTAAAAGTGCTTGTTTTATAATTGCCAGGAAGCCAAACCTACCAGTTCGATATTAATGACTAGTGAGCGTGACATAATATGTATCTGGAATCGACAAAGGACGGACGGGGTGATTATTTCGATACCAAAATATCTTTACGCCTGTTTATAAAATCAGCAGGCAGTTTCCGAAACGTCAATCAAAGAGATAAATCGTAACTTAAAATTGATTTGCGTTTCGGAAACTGACCTTAGTCAGTATTATTGCTCATCTAATCATACCTGAGTACATGTTACAAGTTACTCTAGATCCTAAATGCACCTTAACATGTGATGGTACTTAAAATAGATACAAGTTATTATGAAGAAAATAGCTAAACACCAAACTATTGTTATTTAATAATTGGAAACATATACCTTGTATAGATGTAGAGAACAAAGCCCCGTAATATAAACAGGAAGAAGCAGGTTCTTTTGTTTCTCGAATTTCATTCAATATATTTTCCCTTTGAAAGGAAGTGTATAAAGATGGATTCGGTCGGTATGCTCATTTTGAATTCCATGTTACCTTTGATTATCTTGTTTTGTTTAACAGTAAAAAAAAAACTTATATGGTTTACTATCTAGGACTCTGCTGGAAAACAAACAAGTAAATGGATTTCCGATGAAAACATACGAACATCAAATATGTTTTTTATTTTAGCACTTGCCCTGTGCTTGGGATAAATTTCTATAAATTTTAAAGAAAGAAAAAATTTCGCCCCAGACAGGATTTGAACCTGTAACCTTTCGTCTCAAGCCGACGAATGTAATGATGAACTCATTTGGTGGGTACTCAGAATTGTGTATCTATAGGACATAACTACCCGCGTTAACGGGTTAGAAAGGAAATAAAAATTTCGCCACGGGACTTGAATCCTCAGTAGCTCAATTGGTTAGAGCATTCGTCGGCTTGAGACGAAAGGTTACAGGTTCAAATCCTGTCTGGGGCGAAATTTTTTCTTTCTTTAAAATTTATCAAATATGTTATTTGTAGTCAAATGCGTTGCCAACATGATTCTGGTGTTGAACTTCTTGAGTAAATAAGTTTTGTGTGAAGTATTGCCATGAAATGTCAAATCATTCTGATAATATGTAGCAAATAAGACGTGCCACATGCAAGATAGTAGGGGAGCCCATGATATAAAATGTGTGTTGTTCTTTTGTTCTCGAGGTTACAATTTTTTACCTGCCATTGGACCAATTGACACAAATAGAATTGTTACTGTGTACTATATTGCACTACCAAAGTAAATACTCAAGTTTTTAAAATATCGTTACTTAATTATACAAGACTTCTAAACCAACTGAACTCAAGTTTTTGTAAACTTCAATACAAAAAAATGGGACAAATAAGGAATAAAAACTAGAAAGAAAACAGAATAAATAATTAAAAATGCTTAAAAATCATTTTCAGGTTTCTATATAGAGATTTGATACATAATGGAGGTGTTAAACTTGTTACAGGGCATTTCTCATATCTTAATCTGAAAGGTCTTAGTTACTGCAAAAGTCCTCTCTTCGGCTACTATGCATATGATGCATATGGCTTTATGAGAGACAACTGAGACAGCCGATGTGATTACTAAATTTTGATTACGAGACCATGCAGACCTTGCATTTGGTTTGAATTCAAACATTTGTTTTATATTTATGTTAATTAAGTGGATTTTGAATATTGTTTTATTAATAAGTTGCTGTTCCGGCGAACTTCGTTCCACCAGTTCTGTTTATATAGGGAAAATTTAAATTTGTTAACATATGTAAAGTTAAAATTTGTAAAACTAAATGTTGTTTTTTCTAGTTACTTAGTAATCCAACGGGATATAAAGTTGGTTTTAAGCTATACCTCCCCGCCAAATCGGTTCAGCCAATCTGGAATTATAAATAGTGTAACTAACACCACTTTTTTTATACATATAGACTCGGTATTCGCCTCTGTGGTCTAGCGGTTCGGTTTCGGATTTCACTTCTTGAGGTCCTGGGTTCGATCCCCGGGTTGGACAAAAAAAAAAAGAAATGGTGCATCTTCAATTTTCTAATAAACATGAAGTTGTCCATGATTACATGCTCGTTTGGCGATAGGCTTGCTACCAATTACATTTTGGGGACTAAATGTCTTCGGCTAGTCATGGGTACCCTGGTTATGCGTCTGCCTACCCCTTTGGGGATATGGACGTGAAGATACTAGAATCGGTATTCTGACCATTATTTGCATAATTAGTTGGTTGATCAAAGTGACGCCATATTGACCTAAGTTGTGCAATACAAATAAACAATTTGTCATCTGCATTCTCTTAGTAGTTTTCATAAAAAGTTGCTTCAAGACTCACATGGGCTTCAAAGAAATAACATTAAAAATCAGGTTGAATTCCTAACTCCATTTTTTTCTTGTTTCAGGTACAATTCACACTCAAGCATACATCTCTCTCAAGATACCAATAGTGGTAAGCAGTGTTTGGACTAATTCCGTCTGACCATAAAAATATTAAACACTCGTTGAACACATGTTATACTAAAATTGCTTGAAATTGGATTCTCAACCAAAAGCCTAATGCCACGTCATCCACCTGTAGTATGTTATTGGTTGGATGTCAATTTTAAATTGTGTTTAATTAAACAGGCTTCTATATTTTTTGTGGTAAGGCGGTATGACTTTGAGCCAATAGTATCTGGTTTTTTAATGTGATAATTGACAAGGTGATTGACAAATTGACCTTGTAAATAATATAAGAGTAGGCGATATTACGCGAAGCCCTAAAAAAAAGCCAATTTTCAGCTAACTTTACTTTGGGAATAGGAGGTTACTGCAAATATTACATATTTTTTTTAAGATATCTGATTATTGAACTGAAAATCGTCTTCGATTTCAATAGGTAAGTCATCTAGGTACAAAAATGTAAGTATTTTCCTTGATTTCTCTGGGTTTTATCATCAGATCCAGAATTGATGACAATGGGACCACCTCGGAAGTATGCTCTTATAAATAAAAAAATGATATTTAAAGTCGATTCAAAAGTGAAAAAAAGTGACGGAGAAATCGAATGATATACATAAAAATATAGGAGTCGAACATATAACCGCCTTCTATTTTCGAAGTCGGTTTATAATGATATATATACAAGTTTTAATAAAGTAAAATAAAAGTACCTATTTCATAGAATTAATTTTGCAGTTTTTTTTCAATTAATTTTCACCACGAAGGTTCATCGAGTTCTGTGACCGACTGTTCCAGACTATTTTCTAGTGTTTCTCGCTTGACGTACCAACAATGAGTTTCGCTATTGTAGGCGAAGATTAATATTCGTTTTTGTAACTGATCAATGAACTTATTTCGGGCGAGGTCATCGGGTTCGATGTCCGATCCTTGGTTAATTTGCATGTGATCGCTCTGTCCATTTACTCCGTATTTGGTTCGTGACGGGTTTGTTTTTAACATTTTGTTTCGAGACATCGGACGTGGTATGCGTTAAGGTTCTGTTATTTCTGAAAATTACTTTCTTATTATATGTATTATTATTATTAACCTGTTTAAGATAATGTATAAATTTTCATCTCTTTAATGTATTTACACATACATTTCTACAATAAGTGCTCAGTGTTATTAGAGATCTATCTTTAAATGAGTTTAAAAATGTATAAAAGCAAAATTATCTAAGAAAGGCTATTATGAGGTCTCAGAGTATTTAGGTGACGAAGACGCTTGGGAATAGAGATATTAATCTCGCATTACAATTTGTAATCTAATTTGTCATACTTTTTATTTAAGTTAAAATTAGATTGTAATTTATATTTTTTTATCTAGTTTGTAATGTTACTATTAGTATTGAAAAAAGACAAGCCCGCTGAGTTTCTAGTTGTATCTTCTCAGTGTGTGGCCGCGATTCTGATCCGGTGGTAGTTTAAAAAAAAAGTCGGCGCGCACAAGTACCACTTGTATGGTTCAATTAAATAAAGTTTTTTCTGATTCCGATAGGGCTACTTTATCCAGGTTAACAGGCAACCACTGCTATTTTTCAGTGATTAATAAAAACACCTTGGCAGCAAAGCTTTAGAAGGCCTATCTTTATCTGTAGGTTATTGGCCGTATATAAATTAAATTATTCGTTGTCCCTTTACCAATTTCTTTCCGAGTTTCTTTCCCGTGCAGGTCTTACAATACAGCCTTAGAATAGTATTGACCCACTGCTTTCCTGATAAGCAGCTTGTCAGAAATGAACGTCCGTCGGTTCTTTCATCACTAACACCCCGATAAGATCCTTTGCCTCCTCTTCTATAAAACATCTATCTTCTACTTCTTATATATAAAATTGAATTGCTTGAATTTCTCTTGCTTGCAATTTTGCTAGTACTTTTTTTTGTTGTGTTAGCTATTGTCAGGATAAGGTTAATATGAAAGAAATAATCAGGGAGTTTTGGCGCCATTGTGAAAGAAGATGGTCGTATATTTTTCGTAATTATGGAATTTGGTGTTAATTATTAGTATAATTAGTTAATTTAGGTGGGAATTAGTTGAATTTTGTACAAATAAAGTGCACAATAATCATGAAGAACTTAGTGTATCGTGTATTTCCTAGCTGCCGCCCAAATCTCACTAGATGAGCTTGGGTAACGAAGCCACCGCTTTACTCAAGAGCCTGACATGACTTTATAAATAGTGACTAATGACTGAAATAAAGACTTAATTCCCGTACCTGACATTGGCTAAATAAGTCGTGAAAAACGATCGAGAGCCATATTTATAATATTATATATATAGTATTCATAGCTAGTATAGAATAATGTCTCTCGGGTTTTGCTATAATAAATAAAAAGGTGGTTGAATTTTGCTACGACACGCCCTGATCAGTAGGTTAATTTATTTCTGCCGCTTCCGCGTGTGGAGGAAATATAGCCGCTATATGCAAGAGACTAAGAACCCAGCCTAAAGAGCAGTACCATCTTCAAACAAGCAAATTACCTGTTGCTACATACATTATGCAAAACGTCATAATGTGAGTAAATGTTAAAAATTATCGAACAAGCGACGAATGGTTCTCCCAACAGTTAGACAGTTGTTGCCTAATGGTTTGAGATCCAAACCTAGGTCGACCTACACTGAGCTGATAATAGGATGAAACCTATTATGTAATAAACTAGCGATCCGCCCCGGCTTCACACGGTTATGAAATATACATACCTTTAATAAACATTTTTAATAAATCTCTCTTCAATCACTTTATCAAAAAAACCGCAACCAAATCTGTTGCGTAGTTTTAAACTTTTAAACATACAAATTGACATAGTGTTTCTATGATAGGAAGCGGCTTTATTTTATACTATGAAGTGATTTATTATATCAGAAAATATATTAAAAATGGGTTGCCTAAAAAATCCTAGATAAAATTTATATTTTTTATTTTTTTGCATAAAGCGCAACTTTGTTGCAAACACGTTGACATAGGGTTGACTGCAAAAAAATCGGAATAAAGAGGAATATTTTTTTTATATGATCGAAAATATTCCGTCTAGGATTTTTTAGGCAATCCATTTTTAGTATGCTTTCTAATGTACATATTGTATGTACAGACAGCTCCGTTAGTCGAAATGTCAGCGAACTCAGACTACCTACAATCTACGTAGATTGCATTCTTCTTC
>NJDC01003448.1:62412-72482 GCA_002245475.1 Calephelis virginiensis
ACGATAATCTTCAAGTAGTATCTCGCGAAATAACAGCAGTTAAATTAATTGCTAAATATGCAAATTATTTAATTGTGATAAAGTTGTCGGTCGACGGAGACGTATGTATAGCAAATTTAATGTTTATTACTTTTTAATGTTTATTAGGGATGTTTACCCAGAGGCAGAATGTCTGTACTTCTGGATCTGGGTAAATGTACATCATATTCCTCACCTTGTAAATGTCGGGAATAGAACGCGTGTTTCGGGAATGATTGTCGAATTTCGTCTGTTTTTGTTGCCCGACCCGGGATTCGAACCCGGGACCTCATGAAGTCTAGCCCAACACTTGGACCGCTAGACCACAGAGGTGATATTTTACCCTTCGAACAACAAAAATATTTCTTACATAAACTCTACACTGTAAAGTTTAACAATATTTTCTAGTCTCTTTCAGTAAATAAAGTTTGCAATAATTTAGACCAAAGTATGATATATTTCTTTGGTTTAGAACCCAATGCAACTTAATTGCCAATTTGTCGCTGTCATTAACAATATAGCAACACAATTTGAAAATTTAAACGGAATGGCTTTGCGATCCGATTTTTATTAGGATCGTCGCCGCCTCGTTGATATTTCAATTAAAAAATCCAGACGCTCCATGGCAAGTTATTAGAAAGTCCTAGAGTTGGCCGTGACACTTGGGTGACACGGCTAGCTTTATTTTGTTGTAGCTTTATTTATTTTATCGTCTCGGCGGTCTAGCGATCTAGGTGTTGGACTTGATTGCATACGGTCCTGGGTTCGAATCCCGGGTCGATTAAAATGAAAATTTTGTTTTTCCAATTTTCTAAAAAAAAAGTTGCTCGTGTGCATATGTGCCGGGTTGGCGATGATAGGCTTGCCATCTATCACATTGTGGGACATAGTGCCTTCTTCGGAGATATGGGTTTGAAGATACTTTTTTTTATTCATTTAAATAATTTTTAGTGGTAAAGCCAACACTCAAAAGGGTGGCGTGACGAACATTCAGTGACGAAGACGTATAAATATATGCGACACTTCTGTAACTCATGTATTGGTCCAGATCCTGCCTCCCAGCCAGGCAGCTCGTAAGAGGCGAGCATTTACATGGGTCATTAACAGCAAGATTACTGATGGTAGAATACTGTGCAGCAAGTTGCGAGGGTAGGGGGATCCACCGCGCTACCTGTTCCTGCACCATAATGACACTGTCATGTGCCTATCCGGAGAGTAGGGCAGCCGGTAGTCTTGTCGAATAACTTCTTCTGGTTGACATCTATTTCATTATATATTTTATCGCCTGATCTCAAGATAATCAAAAGTTGTGGCCGTTAAGTGATTTTATTTATATTTATAAATTTTACTAGCGGCCCGATACGTGCCTCGCTACGTATATGACCGCATGAATGTCATCACACAGCAAAAGAAAAAAAAAACAACTGAAAAAAGTTTCAATTTGACTGAAAAATACCCTGTAATAAAATGATCCGCCATTTTTTTAATTTATTTGTTACAAAAAAATGTGATAAATAAAAACCGCTTGCCCGATTTTTTGCATACTTCACATAAACCATCTACTAAATAGTCCGAACAAAGCCTAAACATTTGGTTTGGAAAGATTAGCAACCGTTGTTGAGTTATAAAATTACAACGAAAAGAGGCATTGAGTTTTATATATATATATTGAGATTATGTGTTGGCTATGTGAAATAATTGTCGTCGTCCTCTACTCGTAAATTGAACCCTCTGTAGCTCAAATGGCGGAGCATTGTCCGCGAGAGATTAAGATTAATATTTCAATTCTGAGTAAATCATTGTCTTCTAAAAAAATCAAAAAAAGTTAACTCCTATGTATTTAAGGAGGTATAGTTGTAGTGCTAGTATAAAACAAAATGGACTCTACTTCGTTCACGTTTTAATTATAAACAACACACGCTTAAGTCTTTTAAGGAAAGTCATTAGAAATTCATTGTGGTAGCTGACACTTTAATAACTCCACTAAGTTCTTTAATTCTTTATCCTATTTTAATATTATAATTGCGAAGGTTTGTGAGTATGTATATTCGGATGTTTGTTAATCTCACACCCCAATGGCTATTTAACGTATTAGCCTGAAATTCGGAACAAAGGTAGATTGTGACCTGGATTAACATATTATAGGCTACTTTTTGTCCCGATCGCATAACGGGTTCCTGAGAAAACGCGAGCGAGGCCGCAGACAACAGCTAGTAATTTATAAAAGAGTAAACCCAAATCAAGATCAGCCGTGTGAATTTTTAAATATATTTACAACGTTCAAAGAATGGCAGAAATAGCAATGTCTGGGCAAGTACTTTAACAGTATCTCAAGTCTCATGTGCATTTTCCGTAAAAATCTCTCGCGAACGCGTGAACATAGCGTCGTGGATCGGTCTCGAGGGCCTCCGGGTATTTCCCAGTCTTTGTGCCCCGTTAAAACTTCACTCCTTTATAAATCTTGTGAGAAATATTTGCCGATATCAAACAGATATTGCTGAATAACTTGTTTTCTATAAAAATTCTCCTTTTCATGTTTAAGAAATGTTTATTACGTTTGCGCAAAGGAGAGTTAGGTTGGGCTAGTTTTTTATTTCATTGGAGCTGTGGAATATAGTATTATAGTAACTATATTAGAAATGCGTATATTACAAAGTGTTTAGTGTCGCAATCACTACATTTAAAAACGGTTGGTTTGTATAATTGGAAAAGAATAGTAATAGCTTAAATAGTTTTAGACGATGCGTATCAGAATGAACACCACTGTATGACCTCTCTTTGTCTCTTACACCATTACCGTCAATAAAATAAGTAGGAGGCTTAAGATTCCGGACCAACACGGTGACAAACAAGGGAGGGTGGTTCGGAAAACCGAGCAAAGTGGAGAACTAAGAGTACAAAATCGGATCTGCGTTTAAATGTACTTTAACAAATGCTGGGATGATTAAGACTTAACTTGCTTATTTGAATTCCAAATCTCTAAAAAAGTTCTAAACTTAAGTTAATATCTATATTAAAATCTCCTCGCTTTTATGGTTTTCAATTTAATGAACTTTTAATAAAACCAGTCTTATTTGAAGTAACATTTGAATTATTGTGATTTAACAATTTTTCGATTTATGTTCCGAGGACCAATGATATTCAGTATTTATTATGAACGGGGGACTGGTTATGCATTTGTGATAAAATATAACCGTACATATTAAATTTTTTTGGCTTTATTGCTGCAAATGGAAATTCTCTTTGACCCAATACTACGTTGAATCATTTCACTAGGCTTTTCATACTTGTCGCTGTGATTTAACTTGTATGAAACGTTTTAAATTGGTTATATATGAATTCTTTTGCGTTAACCCGTCAATACTGTCCTTGGTGCTAAAACAAATGAAATTTGAACGGAAATCCGGTTAGAAATCGGGAAAAAAATTAGCCGAAACTCTCCAAACTCACAAAAATGTCATCATGACATCGAAGAATAAACGAACACATTTTTGTATTTATAATGTGAATATATTTATAGCTTAAATTAAATTATTAAAAATGTTTGTTTTCAAACAAATACCTAGCCAGGCGGGTTCCAAACGGTTGTAAACCTGTCTGGAACGTAGATTTAACCCAAATTTAATAATAATAACAATCGGAAGATATTTTCTCCCTCTCTCACCAAATGCCTTTGGTGGAAGGCGTGTTTCTAACCGTATAGAACTTCTTTAATACGTTAACGATTAAATTGTCAAATATGATTTAATCTTAGTTAGAAGCTTACTTACGGCCGCACTCGGAGATATCAATTATCTTTGAATCAGTCACTAAGTCGAAACTTTCTATTACAAAATTGTCTTAATCACAGATTAAATGTTAATTGGCGCCTCTGATTGCGGCCGTTAGAGAATAATTAAGCCACGAATATGCAAGTTGTTGTTAATATTTTAAAATCTTATATGAATACATTTCAGAAAAGATTGTGTTTTCGCATTGCTATAAAACGATTAAAACTCTTTTGGTCTGGTTTTAACTGTTTATGCATCCAGATCCAAATGAAACTCTGTTTTATCGTAATCGTTGCAACGATAATGGATCTTGAATTAAGGAAAACTGTAATAATTATTAACGTGCGGGTAAAGTTACGGACGTCGGCTAGTTGCTCACAGACTGAAAACTCTGTAGTTGCAATGAAATATAACTGTTTAAATGAAATTTCTTTAGCTTCATTGCTCCAAGTAGAAATTCCTTTGAAGCAATATAAAAATGTTGAACCATTTCTAGACCTGCGTTTTCTTCTTATGGCTTCTGTTTAATAAGTTATATGTATATTGTATTTTGTTTTTGTACTTTACACGAGTTGCTCTTGGAATTGGTATTCTTGTACTTTTTTTTAGAATCTCTGATATAGTGCATTTAATTGAAATTTCAGTTTGGCAATGTACCAATACGAAGACAATAAGGTTCCATATTGCGTTAATCATTACATAGTATAAAACAAAGTCGCTTTCTCTGTCCCTATGTCCCTTTGTATACTTAAATCTTTAAAACTACGCAACGGATTTTGATGCGATTTTTTCAATAGATAAAGTGATTGAAGAAGAAGGTATATTTCATAGCCGTGCGAAGCCGGGGCGGGCCGCTAGTAATTTATAAGACATTTTGTATAATTTCACTGTTTTGATGATGCTTATGATTTAACCTAAAATTTAAAGCACAAGTCAAGTAACAGTAAATATAATATCATTATCTGTTAAGTAAAGTTGACAAGATTTAGTTTATACAGAGGCAAAAATGCATTCCTCTAGTTTTTATAAAAGGTTAGCGAACAAGCACACGGTTTTTCTAATTATAAGAAATAACCATGGCTGTAGCCACCATGGATGTATAGTCACTGTTCTGTGGCTGGGATATGATTTCTATTGTACAAGTCTATCGGTTATCCTATCAAACTACAACACGACAGTCATTGTGACGGCAGGATTAGGCACTCTACCACCAGTGGTCTTGTTAATACCTAAAACTTATGCTCACGTCTTGCGAGCTCCCTGTCTAGGGAGGTGGTATATTGTACTCAGTGGATCCTAAACAATTCGGGGGTTTTACTAGATTGTTAAAAACCAACTATTCCCGCTAACTCCGTTTCGCCCGTTCAGTTTGTTTGGGAAAAATTGAAATGTTGTTTTTCCCAGTTCCCTCAAAATCGAACTGGATAAAAAGTATCCTAGGTCCTTCTCCGGTTCCAAGCTACCTCCCCACAAATTTTCATCGTAATCGTTTCAGCCGTTCTTGAGTTACAGATAGTGTAACTAACATCACTTTCTTTTATATATATAGACTAGCGGCCCGCCCCGGCATTGCACGGGTAGACATTTAAACCTTCCTCGTCAATCACTATATCTATAAAAACTAAAGGAATGCATTTTTGCCTCGGTATGAACTTAATCTTGCCTCTTTACTTAACAGATAATGAAATAATATTGCATGGTTACTTAACTTGTTATTTTAATTTTAAGTTAATTTTAAGTTTAATGTACCAAAATAGTGACAACTTAAAAATGCCTTATTAATTACTAGCGGCCCGCCCCGGCTTCGCAAGGTTATGAAATATAAACATTCCTCTTCAATCACTTTCTCTATTGAAAAAATCGCATCAAAATCCGTTGCGTAGTTTTCAAGAATCAAGCATACGAAGGAACACAGGGAAAAAGGAAGCGACTTTGTTTTATACTATGTAGTGATAACTTATGAAATGTGACTAAACAATTCCCCTTTCAACACATATTTACTCACAGTATTCATAATGAAAGGATTTTACGAAAAACTTACTGTGAAAATAGAATTATTGACTTAAAAGTTTGTATGCAGTTGTGATGAAACCGCTTTTATTGAATTTCCTTAGCTTCATGGCTACGAATAGGATCCCTTTGAAGCGTTGGAAAATGTTAAACCATTTTTAGATCTTGTGTCATTGTGACGCTGCTTTTTATTTCATATTGCGTTCTACATTTGGACTTCGACCAAAATAAAATAACTGGACAGGCTTTCTCTGAGGAAAACAACCCAATAGAATATAAACTTTAAAATGTTGAGCCCGGCGTCCCTTTACGGCATCGGCTAGCGAAAAGGTTTTTCGGCATCTCTATAGTAGGGGAGCCCGCGATGCTAAATGCGTAGTAACTCCAGCGTCGTAGGGACCCTTTGCACTTTGTTGAATAAATAGTGGAGACTAAAAAGGGTCATGTGAGTTTTTTTCTTTTTAGCGGTGCGTTGCGCGTCTAAAGTCTAAAAGAACATTTACAGTCACTTGATTGTAGGCGAGCTCGTCATATTTTAATAGTATATATATGCCTAATAAGTCTCCGGTGACAGAAATATGTGAATCAGACCATAATGGACAATGAACATTAACGAATTGTTTTTTTTGAAATTTTTCCACCTTCCTACTTCCGTACGTCATGTTCAAATCAACAGAAAATTTAAACATGCACTTATTGGCATGCAATAAGCCCGCCGTACTTTAAACTGACATGCTTGAGTATATTTTCAAGCCAAAAAAAAATAGACAGACAACCCTACATCCGCTCTTCTATGTATAATGAGATTTGAAACATAATGGAGGTGTTTAACAATGGTACGCCATAACGTCACGACGTGTTCCGGTTCGGAGGGTAAGGTAGCCGGTAAACTTACTTTTGCTTGAGGCCTAACATCCGGACCTTAGGTTGGCAACGCACCATTACCATCTTTGGTGTCTCTAGGCGGCGTGAATTTCTTACCATCAGGAAATCCGTCTGCTTGTTTGCCTTCCTATAACATAAAAAAAGAGTATCTCCTATATCTTAATCTGACGCGTCTGAGTTCCTCCAAAAATCCCCTCTTGGGCTCCCCTACTACTATACCCAAGCACTCACGGAAACAAGATGTGTTTGTTGTTTGTGCGTTATTGTGTTTTTAACCGACTCTAGCAAGGAGGAGGTTCTAAATTCGACTGGATGTTTTTTTTGTATGTTACGCGATTATTCGATAACAAATTTGTATGGTTCTTTCGTCAATTTCGTCAACACAAACAAACATGTGTACATTATTATTTGTAACTCAAAACTAAAAGTAAAATGTTGATAAACGTTATGTTATGTTATGGGACATCATAACTTTTATCAATATCATATACTGGACATCTCGGAATCATTACCTACCTTACAAAATAAAAAAATATCAAATCGCACATGTAACAACTATGGTGTCGCCGGGGTTCTCTCTTACCAGCAGGAGAGCTGTTTGATTGTTCACTGACCTCTTATATAAAATTGTTTAGATTTTATAACAAACGAGCATCGGTTCGAGCACATAGTGCGGTATCTAGTACTTGAGGACTGGCAATTTACGAGTACCACGTTTTATAGAGGTAATTAATAAAGAGGTAAATAATTCCAACGTTACTTGTACGTGTATGTTGTGTGGCCACCGACATGGGGCGTAGGTTGGAGTGTGAATGGACTAAGTGTATGTCACTCACCCACAACACATTGTTTGTACACTGACGCATGGTGTAATTGCCCATACAATGTACACCCACTGCTAGTCGCCTCTGTGGTCTAGTTGTCCGGTGTTGGTGTTTATAAAACCCTAGATGGTTCGATTCCCGGGATGAGCAACACAAAAAATTTGTTTTTTAAATGTTCAAAGCGTTGCTCGCGATTGAATAAGTGCCTGGAATTGGATAGTGGATTGAGTGTGAACATCTTGGTCAGGGGTGTAATTCCACAGTTTATATAGATTCAGGCACAACAACGCTAAAACAGTTTAAGGGTCTCGTCGATGTGCTTGTTTACGTGAGTGTACGGTTTTGAAACTTGGTAGGTAGTTTCCATAATGTTTCATATTTATACTGTGATACAAATGACATACCTCTTCAAGAACCTCATTTCAAAACTCATAGTTAATACTGTATTTAAGGCCACGCTGTGATAATTCTTTCGGCTACGCTAAGCGCTATATGGGGCTCAAAACTAACGGTTTAAGTTTCAATTTTGACTGATATGCGTGAGTTTGTGCGTGAGTGAGTAAATCGGGTCTACTCGTTCGGCTCAATGCACTAGTTACGTTTTATATAATAGTGCGTCTTCTGTATGTATACTATTACTTACTTTGAGCCTTGGTGTATCGGTTATTATTTGCCACTGACCCACGTTAAGGAAGGAGACCTATGATGAAAGCCCTTAGTGTCGGGTACCATAATGTTTCCCATGAACAGCGAATTTAGAGTAATAGGACAAATGTCTTATTCCTATAATTAATTATTATTTACAGGCGAATGTGTATTTGAAGATGCAAAAATTGTTTTCGGACTCCAATAATGATTTACTGATATTCTTGCTATAAAAGACTTCTCTGTATTAAGAGAATACAATGAACAATTCCTATAATATTGAAAATACCTAATTTGAATGCCAATGTCTAAGATATCATTACACGGTAGGTTTCGTTGTTTAAGTTTAAGTTGTTTTGTAAGTTTTTCCACAGTCACTGCTATAACTGACTGACTGATAGCCTTTGCTCGGTTTAGCACAGTGGCTGGATTTACTAATTACCATACAAGCTTGACATATGTTTAACCTCAGCCGATAATCAATTTAACATTTATTTACCAACATTCAAACGTCATTCAGTGATTGTGGTAAAACTGACAGCAAAATTTAAGAGATGATTTATGCTTGCATGAAGTTGATATCATTACGTCGGTTAACAAACATTGGGACGTAATCCGTGAGTGATGGAATTGACTGACGCTTGAACATGACTGTGTAATGGACGTTTAGACGTCTTGGTTTGGGTCTTGGCTAGATATTAAAATTAATCATTGGTGTGTTTTAATTTAGTGAAATGGAATAACAGGCATTGGTTTAATTTCGTTGTATTATGTTCATGCCCAATTTGTGCATTACTAGCTTAAAATACGAATATATGTGTTTATTTAAGCTAAACTAACAATACCGAGCGGTTTCAAAATTTTTATGGCGCTTTTACTCATTTTTAAAATAAAAAATGACCTATCTTCAAAAATATTTAATGAAATAACATTTTTATGTATTATTTAACTTACGTGAGGGCTCTTATTTTGACAGTAAGAGACAACCAGCTCCGACACCATAGATGCTACTAGTGAGTTGATTTTTTTTTTGGCCAAGACTGGTTAGTGTAAGCTAACAAACTCTACCCTCAACCACAAAACACTAAAATTGCGAGCACTGACGTTGGGACACTAGCAGCACAAATACTTTATTTAAAGCTGAGTTTGGTATATCAAGCTGTAGTAAATATCTTAAAAAAAGAAAAAAAATTTATTAGTCAAGCACAAACAGCGTATTCGTATAAAGAAAAATATCCTAACATATTTAAAGACGGTTTAAAATTGCAAGTGGAAGTGTTTACCACGATTCATTGCAAGCTTCTGTATTAAGGAGGACAAATTAATCAACCGTGGCAGAGTTGTTTAAGCTTTTCGCTGTATATAAATAAAAATATAAGTTATAGTGTGTGCAGTAGTTTTTGTGTACCTTATAGTATCTCAAAATATAGCATACTAGCTGATTGCCCGCGACTTTGTCAGCTTAGAATGGTTACGATTTTCATACAAAACTTTCATGCCCTCTTATGGTCGTTTGGCGGTTGACTTTAACAAAAAAAATAACGTAGGTTTAAACTCGGATCTTTAGCTATATGCACATCAAATTTTATTGAAATTGATTTAGCTAATAAGCAGTGAAAGAGCTACAGACAGACAGGCTTTCGCATTTGTAATGTTATAGTATGAATGTACAGTTATGTGAAGATACTTTTTGTACAGTATTAAATGTTAATAATGTTGGTTGTGCCTCTGCCTACCTCTTCAGATATAGGCATAAAGATACTTACTTACTTTTTCTTTATCTATCTGTAGTTATATTGGTTACACACACATACATACATATCTTCACGCCAAGTCCCTTACGGGGTAGGCAGAGAGTATCAAGTGCCAGACCTCACGATCCTGACAAACCTGTCTTGCTTCCCTCACATTCATAACC
>NJDC01003450.1:0-37100 GCA_002245475.1 Calephelis virginiensis
TGTCACGGTGTTAGTGACAATAAGCCTATGCTTACCTTTTTCGAGCTGCCTGGCACTAAGACTGATGGTCTATTCTGCAAAGGAGCCCGGATCAACACGGGGCAAATCCCCTTTCCAGCTAGTTCTAAAACTTCTGAGCTCCTAATTTAGTAGCACTATACTGTCAAGGCACTATGTTTTTTTTTTATGACATTAGAAGGCAAACAAGCAGATTTCCTACTCTACCACCTAGTCAGATGTCACGGTGCTAGTGACGGCAAACCTATGCTCGCCTTTTACGAGCTGCCTGGCACAGAAAGATGGTCTATTCTACAAAGGAGCCCGGACCAACACGGGGGACATGTTACGTCAAACATTCAAGACCATAGACGTATAAGATGTTCAATGTCAATGGACTAATTCAAACATAAGAAAAAATTATGCACACTGATATATGTAGGCCATGGCTGGTTCGGCTGATTATGTCTTCAATAAATATTAGCATAAGGACAATAGCTTTGTTTAAAATGTCTTCTTACATACTGAAGTGTAGTTGTCAATTGTTATATATTGGAGTTCGCATATGTATTGGCAGAGATTTTGTTTAGTTTGTTATTTTACTGGCCAAAGGCATCATTTCTTTCTTTTTTGATTTTTTTTATATGAGTTATATGAAGTTTTAATATTTATATATTCTTACCTTATTTATTGTGCACTGTAAGTCTACCATTTACTTTATCAGCTCCTTATTGGATGAGCTGAAAGAAATCTCTTTACCTAAGATAAGATGACCTTTGTGGTATAGTGGTTGGACTTGACTGCATGAGGTCCCGGGTTCAAATCCCAGGTCAGCCAACAAAAAGAAAATCGGATTTTTCCAATTTTCTAATAAAAAAAATGTTGGTCGGGATTGGAAATGTGCCCAGTGGGCGATAGGCTTGCCACCTATCACATTGTGGGACTTAGTGTCTTCGGCTAGTCGTGGGTGCCCTGGTTGTGCCTCAGCCTACCTCTTCGGGGATATGGGCGTGAAGACTACTACATACATAATATATACCTAAACTCGAAATGATTAAATATTTTCTATAATTATTATTAGTGGATAATGGTCGTGATTCTGCTGTTCACAAACTAAACTTACGCATGCTATCTTTTTCAAATGAAACAAAAACAAAAGAGATGGAAGAGCTAAGACATATCAAATTAAACGTCTGCAGAAATGACGTGTACAGACTAATCTGACTAAAGTCAATATCAAAAGTTAACTCAATAACTACTAACTGACAGCACTAAGAGTGTTTTGTCTCTTTCTATTACTTTCGTTAAAAGAAGATAGCGATAACTTAAAATTAGTTTGGTGAGTGTGCAGGAAAATTACCACCATTAGTTGTATCATGGTCTTAAATAAAAAACAAGCTAGACCAACTGTTTATTAGAAAGATGCCAATGTGTGAGGAATGCTGGTACAGGATACGACATGCCAGTGTGCTCAGGACGGGATGTTTTGTGGAGGCCGGACGCGCTAGATCTGAACCCAGATACCTTGCCGGATGCCGCATCTGCACACCTTTCTTGTAAGTGAAATAGCAGGTGCGAAACCGTTTGCTGCTGAGTTTTTTGCATAATGTTTTCCATCGTAAGTTTTTGTATACATTACCTTAATATCACTCTTTGGTCTTGCGGTCTGATGTTGTGGTTACATGAGGTCCCGGGTTCGATTATCTAGTAGCAACCCCAAACATGTTTTTAAAAACTTTAAAACAAAAGAAAATCCATTTCTCATGTTCATCGCTTCACTCCTGAACAGATAGATAAGTTTTGCTTTTTTTATTGTATAAGTCATTTATAGGAGTATTGATATTCTTTAAAAAGAATAACCGGCAAAATTGCAGGGATATGAGGAAAAACAATTCTTTAAATTTCCTACATACAAACTGTTAGTAATGCAGACACTTGAACCTTATAACACCCTTTTTTGCTTCGGGGTTAAAAAGATGTGTATTTGTCAGGTTTGTGAAGATAAAACGTATATTTAGCATCTCTAATGTTGAAATATCGTAAGCGTTATCACTGTCATTCTATCAGGAAAACGATATATCCCAGTTAGCAGTAGATACGGTGTTTGCAGCAGACGAGGTGAATACGAACGATCTGATTGGTTCTTGGGAATAGATATTAATCTGTATTTTATACATTTTGGCATGGTCTGAAGGCGCGCGGCGATTCTGTTGCTCCTTTTCTCAAAAAACGTAGGAACTTCGTACCTTGAATACATATCTATGCTTGAATTGTAAGAGATTCATTTTAAACGATTCGAAGCGGAGGCTATCATTTGTTTTTTACATTTGTTACGCGATTACTCGGCCAATAACGAACTGATTTTGATGATTCTCATTTGAAAAGATAAGACATAATTGCGAGGTGGTCTCATATTCATTTTATGACGATCGAAATTGTGCTTTTAGATTTATACTTAACTAACGCCCCCCCCCCTCCACCAGCTTCAAAAGGTTATGAAATACACATATAAACCTTACTCTTTAATCACTTTATCTAATAAAAAACCGCATCGAATTCCATTGCGTAGTTTTAAAAATTTAAGCGTACAAAGGGACAGAGGAAGCGACTTTGTTTTATACTATGTGGTGATAATGCATAACTTTACGTCTATTATGATAAATGAAAACTATTGTAGTGAGATCCCTGTCTAAAGTAAAAAAAATGGCTAGAAATACTTTCTGTATCGATTTTGATAAATTTTACTAAACAGGTAAAGGTGAATTTTTAAAAGAAATTGTAGCCCAACTGTGTCCTGTTCAACCATAAATGCTAAGTTAAATTTAGTATTTACAAAATGGTGAACTCTACCACAACTTAAAACTACATCAAGGAGTCATGTTGTTATCACGAACCCCATCACTCGTTGATGTAGTTTTCATTTGTGGTAGAGTTCCTACTATGTAGCAACTTGTCCGGATAGGAATCCATCAAATCAGTTCCTGTCTTTATAATAATGTTTGCCACTCTCTTGTTCCAGTACGGAGGATAAGATAGTCGTAATCCTCATGGCTAGCGCCAACCTTATGACATAGCTTTTTTCGAATATTTTGAACAGTTCTTTGTAAATGTGAGGGTAGAAATATATAAGACGATGCAGATATCCAGAGATTTCTAAAGACACTCAGACTTCCTACCCTAGATTAAATCGAGATTGTAGAGCATCGGTTTCAAAGCGTGCACGTGAACCACTCGACCGATAATCTAATACATGGTATCAAAGCCGATGACACATGTGAAGCACGTCTGAAGATAAATCTTACGAGATAGTCTCCGTACTTGATAAGTGATGTGTGATAGATAGCGTCGTCGCCGATAATAATAGACTGCCTTGTTAGTTGAGTGGTTATTGTGCCGGCTAACAATATGCTCAGGTTCAATTTCCGAGGAGGACAGGCATTTGTGTGATGTATATTTCTAGTCTGGGTGTTCAATAATACCGGTATCACACGTTTTAATAACATGTTTATTATTTATTTTTTTATTACATAAATATTACATATGTAAGAATTTTAAATTGAAAACGTCGACTTAACGACTGATTAAAAGACAATTGACGTCTCTGAGTGCAGCCGGTGACAGCTAATGTTATTTATTTACACAGTTATAATATTACATACTTGTTTTTATATTTGTTCACACTATATTTGTCTTACATTATATGAGAAAAACACAAAAGTCGATCTTTTCGCCAAACAAAGCGAAACCAGACAACCTTTTTGTCTAAGAAAACAATATGAGCAAAGATGCAATAGATATAGAGATTAAACACACAAATACTAGAAGATTAAAATAATAATAACAATAAGAAGAAGAAAAATGGAAATGAACACGTCATTTGCTTTTTCGCGGTCATGGTACAGACAGACAAAATGTTAAAATGTGCTCTGCTGCCTTTTATTAATCGCCAGCACCTATTTTTAATTTTTCATTGCACAGAATTTACTCTTACAGTTTTATTATATGAACAAATAAATACTATTCTACATATTTTAATTCTGAGAAAAAAATAGCGTCTGGGCGGCCGGGATCTTGCTCTACATTGTGTCACAGCAAACAGTTGAACGTATGCTTTACGTTGGCAATCTCAGCCTGTCGTCGGTTGTTCTCAATATCATTATATCCCAGGAAGCTCGCCCGCGCGCCGGAATGTATCACCTGGTGTTTTTGCTCGTCAGTGGACAAGCTAGATTTCCAAGAGCTGGCTAATTATGACACCGCATCTACTGCTAACTGGGATATATCGTTTTCCTGATAAAATGACAGTGATAACGCTTACGATATTTCAACATTAGAGATGTTAAATATACGTTTTATCTTCACAAACCTAAAACAAATACACATCTTTTTAACCCCGAAGCAAAAAAGGGTGTTATAAGGTTCAAGTGTCTGCATTACTAACAGTTTGTATGTAGGAAATTTAAAGAATTGTTTTTCCTTATATTCCTGCAATTTTGCCGGTTATTCTTTTTAAAGAATATCAATACTCCTATAAATGACTTATACAATAAAAAAAGCAAAACTTATCTATCCGTTCAGGAGTGAAGCGATGACTTTGAGAAATGGATTTTCTTTTGTTTGAAAGTTTTTAAAAACATGTTTGGGGTTGCTACTAGATAATCGAACCCGGGACCTCATGTAACCACAACATCAGACCGCAAGACCAAAGAGTGATATTAAGGTAATGTATACAAAAACTTACGATGGAAAACATTATGCAAAAAACTCAGCAGCAAACGGTTTCGCACCTGCTATTTCACTTACAAGAAAGGTGTGCAGATGCGGCATCCGGCAAGGTATCTGGGTTCAGATCTAGCGCGTCCGGCCTCCACAAAACATCCCGTCCTGAGCACATTGGCATGTCGTATCCTGTACCAGCATTCCTCACACATTGGCATCTTTCTAATAAACAGTTGGTCTAGCTTGTTTTTTATTTAAGACCATGATACAACTAATGGTGGTAATTTTCTTGCACACTCACCAAACTAATTTTAAGCTATCGCTATCTTCTTTTAACGAAAGTAATAGAAAGAGACAAAACACTTTTAGTGCTGTCAGTTAGTAGTTATTGAGTTAACATTTGATATTGACTTTAGTCAGATTAGTCTGTACACGTCATTTCTGCAGACGTTTAATTTGATATGTCTAAGCTCTTCCATCTCTTTTGTTTTTGTTTCATTTGAAAAAGATAGCATGCGTCTATAATAAGTTTAGTTTGTGAACAGCAGAATCACCACCATTATCCACTAATAATAATTATAGAAAATCTTTAATCATTTCGAGTCTAGGTATATATTATGTATGTAGTTATCAGATATGTATACAAGTTTAGTTATTTTTGTAATGGATGCAAGTGTAATTTTTAAATACATAAATTCTCTCCTTTACCCTAAGGTTGTCTGCCAAATATCGCTCTAAAGCGATAAGACCGCCTTTTTGTACCTAAGTTAATTTTATTAAGATTATTTTAAATTTTGGTGCATAATAAAGTATATTCATACATTAATTCATTCATTAATTCATTCAAGTTTATACATTTATGTATGCCTATTTTATGATTTATTGTTTTTTTTGTATATACTCGTATCATTTCTTTCTTTTTTTGATTTTTTTTTTGTATGAGATATATGAAGTTTTAATATTTACATATTCTTACCTTATTTACGTATTTTAAGTTATTACGCTTGAGGTCGCAGCTTCGATTCCCGAGTCGGCAACATAACAATAGAAAATTGTATGTTTTTAATTTTCTAATAAAGGTAACGTAGCCCGGGATTGTATATGTGCCCGGTTAGCGATAGGCTTGCCGCCTATCTCTTTGTAGGACATAGTGTCTTCGGCTGCCCTGGTTGCGCCTCTGCCTACCTCCTACCTGTATAGTAGAGATCTACAGGGTTCTTTTGTTGGAACAGTACGTTAACAGCCAACCTTGGCCTAATATGTACTGCGGCCATAATTGTATTATGGCATAATATGATGCAATGAAAAATTGAAAATCAATTGATCAGCTAAAATTGAGCTAAACAATAGTTGAGTTTCGTCATTAAAGATGCTCTCATTTAATATTAATTGTTGTAAACTGTGACATTAATATCGATGTAATTAATAAGAAATATATTTTACTTGCTGTTGCCCGAGGCGTTGACCTTGTGGTTAGAGGTTCCACAGGAACATTTTAAGTATCTTCACGCCCATGTCCCCGAAGAGGTAGGCCGAGGTACAACCAGGGCACCCACGACTAGCCGAAGACACTAAGTCCCACAATGTGATAGGTGGCAAGCCTATCGCCCACTGGGCACATTTCCAATCCCGACCAACTTTTTTTTTATTAGAAAATTTAAAAAATCCAATTTTCTTTTTGTTGGCCGACCTGGGAATCGAACCCGGGACCTCATGCAGTCAAGTCCAACCACTAGACCACAAAGGTCAACTTATCTTAGGTAAATAGATTTCTTTCAGCTCATCCAATAAGGAGCTGATAAAGTAAATGGTAGACTTACAGTGCACAATAAATAAGGTAAGAATATATAAATATTAAAACTTCATATAACTCATATAAAAAAAAACAAAAAAGAAAGAAATGATGCCTTTGGCCAGTAAAATAACAAACTAAACAAAATCTGTGCCAATATATGTGCGAACTCCAATATATAACAATTAACAACTACACTTCAGTATGTAAGACGACATTTTAAACAAAGCTATTGTCCTTATGCTAATATTTATTGAAGACATAATCAGCCGAACCAGCCATGGCCTACATATATCAGTGTGCATAATTTTTTCTTACGAGTATGTTTGAATTAGTCCATTGACATTGAACGTCATAGACGTCTATGGACTTGATTTTTTGACGTAACATGTCCCCCGTGTTGGTCCGGGCTCCTTTGTAGAATAGACCATCTGCCTTCCTGTGCCAGGCAGCTCGTAAAAGGCGAGCATAGGTTTGCCGTCACTAGCACCGTGACATCTGACTAGGTGGTAGAGTTTCGACGCGTCTCACCCGGATTGGTACCACCGCCTTACCTATTACTGCCGCTATAACGTCATGACGTGTTCCGGTTCGAAGGGTAAGGTAGCCGGTAAACTTACTTTTGCTCGAGGCCTAACATCCCGGCCTCTGGTTGGCAACGCACCAATACCACCTTTAGTGTCTCTAGGTGGCGAAAATTTCTTACCATCAGGAAATCCGTCTGCTTGTTTGCCTTCCAATGTCATAAAAAAAACATAGTGCCTTGAAGGTATAGTGCCACTAAATTAGGGAGCTCAGAAGTTTTAGAACTAGCTGGAAATGGGATTTGCCCCGTGTTGATCCGGGCTCCTTTGCAGAATAGACCATTAGTCTTTGTGCCAGGCAGCTCGAAAAAGGTAAGCATAGGCTTATTGTCACTAACACCGTGACATATGACTGGGTGGTAGAGTTTCGCAGATTTATCCAGATTGGTAACTATACCTATTCCTGTCGCCATAACGTCAGTGCTTGCCGTTGGCGTGTTCCGGTTCAGAGGATAAGATAGCTAATAAACTTACTTTGGCTCGAGGCTTTATATCCCGATCTCAGGTTGGCAGCGCACCATAACCACCTTTGGTGCTGTGAATTTATTACCATCAGGAAATCAGTCTGCTTGTTTGCCTTCCAACACCATTAAAATAAATAAAAGTAAACCTAAATATGTTTCATTTCACTCCGCTGTTACTTTCTTAAGTGTTAGCATCGGAAATGAAATTTTCCCAATAACGTTATTTTTATACTTTGTTACTATTATTGCTATTTTCCAAATACTCAATAAAAATAATGTCACGCTACGATGCTGTTATCTGAACAGATAAGTTGGTGACACTTTACAGTGAAATGATAAACCTAATTAATAAACGTCAGACCTAATTTCTTTTTTTTATATACTTAGCTTATACTTATTTGAATTAGGATGTAAAAATGAGAGTTTTACATAATGAATAAGATATCCTGTTATTATCTACTTATGTTTATACTGTGTTTATATTTTCGGTGTAAATAAATTTATTTTCATTTTCATATTTTAAGTATCTTCACGCCCATATCCCCGAAGTGGTAGGCAGAGGCACAACCAGGGCACCCACGACTAGCCGAAGACACTAAGTCCCACAATGTGATAGGTGGCAAGCCTATGCCAACCGGACACATTTCCAATCCCGAGCAACATTTCGCTCGGCTTCGCATGGTTATGAAATATACATATAAACCTTCCTCTTCAATCACTTAATCTGTTAAAAAAACCTCATCAAAATCTGTTGCGTAGTTCTCTATTTTATATTTTTTTTAATAATTTTATAATAATTCTATATTTATTATAATTATGGCTCAAAAGCTTCTTCACAGGTTGTTTCAAAAGTAAAGGAATTTTTGGGGTTGGCTGAAAGAAATCTGTAAGCCTAGAGATAAGACCACCTTTTGTGAATTTCCATACATTAAAAATTGTGTACAATAAAGAATTAAATAATAAATAATAATAATAAAGTATTAAGTCATTACATTAATAAACAATAATAATTAAGTATTAAGTCATTACATAATTTCTTAGTACCCACAATTAGCTATAGGTGTTTTAGTCTCGTAATCTGATTTACAAAACTATCGCCAACCAGGCACAAATCCAATCCCAAGCAAAGTCTTCCGCTTATGCGTGGATTTTAATAAATACGTTATTTAGTCTAAAACAAAAGTAGCCTAAGTCACTCCTTACAGCATCGGCTACCTGCCAGTGAAAGTCTCGTAACATCTGGCCAGCTGTTTCAGAGATTAGCCGGAACAAACAGTCAAACAGACGGAAAGATAGACAAAATTTGTTAGTAACAATATTTTTTATATATGTACCGTATATGAATTCACATGCTTCAATAAAAAGCAGTCGTTGTAATATTACCAACAGACGCTCTAATTTTGTTTAATTGTATGTATAGATGTATAAATTTAAATAACACATCTTTCTCAACTCGTAATCATAGCCAAAAAAACAAGACCATTAAACCACTGTGGAAATAAAAAATAACATTTTGAAAGTAAAGAAGACAAATAAGCAAATAGCTGATACATTTCACTAAAACTTATCACAAGTTTGTCGCCACTTTTAAGGAATAAGTTATTTTCTTGAAAGTTTCATGTAATATCCGTTTGGAAATACCACTGCGGGTAACTCGTTCCACAAAGTCGTTCTTTGAGGTCAGAAATATCTTTGGAGTCGCAGGATAGAGCATTCTCCCCAAGCAATCCAACAAATGCTTCAGAAGAATTTTGCTTTTCATCCAGCTATAAGTTAAAGGATAAATTATTTGCACCTAAGTCTTAAGCATTATCTTTAACACTGCTAGGCGTATTTACATTATTATAGAATTGTTAGATCGAAACAGTAATCCAATAACAATTAGTTTAGTTAAGCCTGGTGGGATACTAGTAATTAGAATTCAAATATAACATCAATAGGGCTACTCTTGAATTTCGATTTCGTTCAAATTGAATTCGGATTTATGTCATTTTGTACTGACATAAACAACACTGGTGAAACATTAACACTTAGTTCCAAACGTTCAACGCATTCTATCTAATACATTTTTTTTAATTTTTTCGCTAAAATGTGTTTAAGAGTACAAATTTTAAAACATCAGATTCCAATTTTCATGAAATCTAGATTTAAGAGTTTCCCTAAAGAAATACTAACTGAATGGCGATAAAAACATGGAAAATTGTATTTCATATAATGAAATACAATTTTCCATGCTTTTATCGCCTCTAAAATAGAGGAGGTTATAATATGTGTAGTGTCTATATTTTATGGAAGTTTTAAAAACCGTTTTTTTTTTGTTTGAAGGAACGCACTTCTGAGGAGATCCTATTTCCACCAAGTCTGGATGAGATAATGAAGTCCCAAGGAAAACAAGAAAAGCTTATCTTTTCTGTTATTTTTACGATATGCGCTAAGCAGAATAGGCTATTTGTCTCTCTGTCAGGAAGCTCATAAGAGACGAGCGCGAGTTAAAATAAGATCACTATCAACAAGAGTGGTGGCAGGGTGCTGGGAAAGAACTTGCCTGGGTAGGGATGTATCGCCTTACTCATTTCTGACTCGGCCAGGTTTCAGTTCACAGGACAGGGTACGGTAGCGGGTAGACTTGCACAATAGGCTTTACATCCCTTCCAAAGGACATTAACGCATCTGTGTTACTATGGTGTCTATTGGTTACGGTTGTCTCGCTACTGAGAAACGGTAGAGCAACAGGATAGCCATCATACAACCCAATCATGAGACGATTAACTTCTTATTAAACGTGACCACGTATCTTGTTTAAAATTGGACTGTCCCACATTTTTTTATGACAATGGAATGCAAATAAGTAGACGGATTTTCCGATGGTAAGAAATTCACGCCGTCTAGAGACACCAAAAGTGGTAATGGTGCATTGCCAACCTGAGACCGAGATGTTAGGCCTCAAGCAAAAGTAAGTTTACTGGCTACCTTATCCTCTGAACCGTAACTCGTCAACGGTAAGCATTGGACGTTATGGTGGCAGGAATAGGTAAGGCGGTGGAAGCAATCCGGGCGAGTCGCTGCAAAACTCTAGTACCTAGTAGGGTGTCACGGTGTTAGTGACGGTAAGCATATGCTTGACTTTTACGAGCTGCCTGACAGGAAGGCAGATGGTCTATTCTGCAAAGGAGCCCGGACCAACACGGGGACAACACCGATAGTTAGTACATTTCCACTGAACATAGCCCGTAGCGATACTGAGAAGTGGAAGATCAGTATCGCAACAGGATAGCCATCATACAACTCGATAGTGAGACTATTAACTTCTTATTAAACGTGACCACGTATCTCGTTTAGAATTGGATTGTCCCACTATTTACATATATCCGCTATAAATGTTTTTATGGCTTATGACGCACTGACCACTAATGGAAAGTGATGTTTGGGTCAAGGGTGAGTTGTTTATAATAAAAAACAGCTGTCCATTAATTATAAAATACTAAAATATTTGCACATCGAAATGTGGTAGAATATATTCGTATGAATAAATATTTTGTAACAAATTCTTAACATTCCTATTCGGCATATAAATTATTTACATTTCATTATCACTTTTCACTTTCATTTAGTGGCAGTCTTTAACAGTATTTTAAAAATAAACATATCAGGAAAATTGCCGCAAAGTGATCGAATATCCAAAGGAAGAAAACTGTAACTTTATTGGTGTTATGGGTATAAGTCAACGATATTTATAAATGTGTATCTTCACGCCCATATCCCCGAAGATGTAGGCAGAGGTACAACCTAGGTAAACTAAGGTAACCTCACAGTCGCTCTTTTCAAAACACTCAATGTTTCTACCCGTGATCCATTCTAAACTCAGAACGGTAGGGTTACTCTGCAATCTCGATTTCATGCAAATTGTAATCGGATAGGTAATTTAGTTCCAAAAAATTTCAACGAATTCGGTAAAATAAGTTATTGCATTATTAAATAAATGTTAGATCCTTTGATACTCCTGGTGTTGCGGATGTCCGTGGGCGGAGGTGATCACTTTCCATCAGATGACCCACTTGCTCGTTTGCCTGCTCTTATATAAAAAAAATCGCCTCACTGGTCTAGCGGTCCAAGTGTTGGACTTGATTTCATGAGTTCCCGTGTTCGAATCCTGGGTCGAGCAACGAAATGAAAATGTGTTATTTCCAATTGTCTGATAAAAGAAAATGTTGCCCGAGATTGGATATGTTCGCATTTGGCGATAGACTTGCCACCTAATACATCCCGTTCATGATCCCGGGTTCGATTCCCGGGTCGGGCAACAAAGTAGAAAATTTATACTTTCAATTTCTGTAAAAAATAACGTTGCCTGGGATGGGATATGTACTCGGTTTTCCACCTATCACATTGTGGAACTTAGTGTCTTCGGCTAGTTGTGCCTCTGCCTACCCCTTCGCTGATATGGGCGTAAAGATACTTTCTTACTTACTTTTTTTAACTAAATGTTTATAATCCGCTAGTACTGTGTTCAAGACCAGGTACCTAAAATAACATATCCGATTCCAATTTCAAATTTGAATGAAATCGTGATTCAAGAGTAACCCTACAGGAAAGGAGTTATTTATTTGCCATCCGCTTGACGATGTATCGCAAGTATGGCCGCATTGCCAATATCGTGCCAACACACGTACAGAGTCTGACGGAAGATATGCGCGGAAATTAAAACACTTCACGAAGGTAGTAAAAATTAAACACTGGAGATTGAATGCTGAGTAGCATGACCATAATCAGTTTTGGCCTTGCAGCCGTGGTCTTGATGCTACAATGAAAAAATAATATATACGCCGTTAGACATTTTAGTAAAGTAATTAATCGCAGTAAAACGGACAACATCTAATCCCAGCTATTTTATTATGTGTCATATCGTCATTTGACAATTTTTTTTAAAGATTGATACTGAGATGGTCCCATATTAATTTTACCATAATCCGACTTTTAATATTGCGTAAACTTTTGTATATGTTGACGACATCATTTACACGAAATGTCTGACCCCCTTAGAGTACTTTGAAATTAGTTACTGTACGGGGTCAGATACTTCGTTTGTTAAAATTATACTGGTATTTTTGTGAATATTTCTAGGTATAAATATCGATATCTAACACCCATAGTACAAGGGTTACCTACTTGAGTGCGAAAATCGTAACATCAAATTTTGTTTGTTCGAAAACCTTTCAACGACATCTCCATACTGCCAAGCCTTGCTAAATCGATATCTTGTTATTGCGGTGTTTCGTTACATAGAAAAACTCTACCGTGAACGTTTTTACTGCAAAGACTTGATAAATCGAGTTCCTTATACTGCGATAACTAAATAGGTACATCGATTTTCTTTGTCACAAGTAATTTCTAGCTTTACATTTTAATTTCTTACATTTATTTAAAAGCGGAGAGCTTCATATCTCTTGGGTGAATGTGCAAGTAGATTAATATTGTTGTAGACCACTGTTAATTATGCTGATATCATTTTCACTATTTTGCGCTTCTTTGTCAGATTTTTAAGGCTTATTAATAACTGGCGGCCCGCCTTGGCTTCGCACCGTGATAAAATATAAATATGAACCTTCCTTTTCAATCACTTTATATATCAAAAAAACAACATTAAAATCTGTTGCGTAGTTTTTAAGCATAAAAAGGGGCATAGGTACAGAGGAAGCGTCTTTGTTTTATACTATGTAGTGATTAAAATACATTGTCATAACCAACCTCTTTCTTGTTTTTCATAATTATCGAAAAATTAATGTATACCTATGTCATAAATAATTAGAAAACCAGGTAAATAATTTAAAAAAAGTTGTTAATCCACTTTGGCCAAAATGTTTGTTGGCAAATACAATGATCTGGGTCAGCTTAGCGGCAATGGAAGTGAGATTGTATTTTCAAAAACTCTAAAAAAGTGTACTACCAGATAAAGCAAGTAACATAACAGAGTGGTTACTCCGCCATATCACTACCACTGCCACTCTGTTATGCTTCTTGCTTCTTCTGGCAGTACACTTTCTGTGAGAGTTTTGAATGCGTCAGGATATTTTTCAGGCAAAAATCAGACCAAAACAATTACGTGTCTTAATTTCAGTGAAAATACACTGTCACTGCCACTGACTCCGATCGTTGTTTTTGCCTACAAACATTTTGACCGAAGTGGAATAAAAAATTTTTTTGTAATTTATTTACCTGGTTATATAATTATTTTTGACATAGGTATACATCAGTTTTTTGGTATTTATTAAAAACAAGAAAGATGTTGCTTATAACAACGAATTTGAATTATTTATAAACCTCAAAAATTCTAACAAAGAAGCGCAAAATAGCCAAAAATGATATCAGCATAATTAACAGTGGTCTACAATAATATTTATCTATTTACACATTCATCCGTGAGACATAGGGCTCCCCGCTTTTAATAAAATGTACAAAATTGAAAAGTAAAGTTAGAAATTACTTTTGAAAAGAAAAGCGATGTACCTTTTTAGTTTTCGCAGTAATTTAACATCGCAGTATCAAGAAGTCTCTTTAACAAGTGTTCGCAGTAAAATCGGTCGCGGCAGAATTTTTCGATGTAACGAAACATCGCAATAAAAATATATCGATTTAACAAGGCTTCGCAGTATGTGGATGTGGTTAAAGAAACAAAATTCTATGTTACGCTTTTCGTACTCAAGTATGTAACCCATAGTACAAGCATATAACTTGCTTACTTTAGGTTTAGATCAGTTTGTGTAATTTATCCAAAAATATTTATTTATTTGCTTACTGCTCCACGTAGCGATACGATCATTATTTTTCCGAAAGATTACGAAATGATGGATGAGTAAGATTTCAACCTACCTACCTTTAGGTAATAATAGCTTTAGTAATCGTATAATTACACTATGGTATGATTTAATTGTTGTGCGTTATTATAGTATGGCTCTATTGCCACTTGAAAAGACGACAAAGAAACAAATATTCACGTTAATGAGTACTTATAGAATAAAATTAAGGCAAAAATGTCACAAGAAAGTTTGACATCTACGAGTACATCATAAATAACTACCTACATTCATTAGTTTTGAGTAAGTTGTAAAAACTGCGAGGTTAGCAATACATTTGACTTGTCAAACAAATAGCAACCAAAAAACAAAATTGCCTACATCTCACTAGTTTTGAACCTTTGGAAAGTCCGGTAAAATTGAAAAAAGCGTGATGTTAGCAAAACATTTGTGATGTCAAAAAATAGCAACCTTGTATAGAAAAATCAAATACCTAGACACGAAAAACATGAGGCATAAAGCGTGTTACGTACTTCAGATGGAGGGCTATTCACACAAGTGTTGTATGTGTCATTATTTTTTTGATCCCTTGACCCTAAATAGCAAATTGGTAATATAAAATACAAAATTTCGCACACATTAGTATTATATATTATTGATATTCTGATTGATGATTGATTAGTGATATTCTGCCTTTAAATCTGACTTTTTCCATCCATTCTAAATTTTAATAAATTTTATAAACAATAAGTATTTAAGAGTTTGATTTTTAAATGTTCTAAAGTCCTCAATTACTTACTTACGTACAAGGTCAATTATTAAGCCTTCAGTTAATTTAAATTTTTAAATTATTTAGTACTTACCACAAAGTATCTACACGATCATATCATACGAAGGGCGTCGCCAAGGGGTATCAAGAGGGGCAGCTGCCCTCCTCTAGAGATTCTAAAATAGTTGACAGATATAAAACAAACAGTCATGTCTTTAACTCGAGTTACTTGATCGATGATTCTTGTACTTTTACTAATACTTTACTCCTATTTAAGCGGGAAATGAAAGGCAAGTCAAAAAGTCGAGGGTATAAGAGTCCTGGCGTGACCTACCGTTCATATTTTTCTCAATCTCCGTATTAACTCTGGGCCATGGCCTGGCGAGGTTCTTGTATCATACGATGTTGGAGGTGGCAAACTTATAATCAACCGGGCACTTATCCAATCCTGGACAACGTTGTTTTAATAAGAAAACTAAAAAAAAATACATTTTGAGTTGCCTCAATTAGGAACCAAACATTCCTCACGTAGTCAGAACAACAGACCACACTCAGAGACGATAAAATAAATAAACCTGAATAAACTTATCACCGCGATCCAAGCTATTCATTTTTTGCTTCAAATTCCATTTAGTGATTAACTTCCATATCTGCCAATCAATAAATATGTTTGCTTGTTTGCCTTCCTATAATACATTTACTAATACATGACGGAACGTGTTTCTGTCTGACCATGATGGTACGTCGTCATTAAACCGAGATGCTATCATAATCTCCGCTTAAGTTATCACAAATGTCATCTAAAGAATATCCTTAGATAATACCCGTCGCTCATAAAACATGGTGATTAACTAAAGTGTAACTGCATTTTTATACAAATATCTAAGGGCCTCTACATACTACATGTAGGTTTAGGAAATTGGAATCGGCTATGTCATTTAGATACTTTTGAACATGTATTAGCGGATTTTTGCATTTAGTGGCACAAAAAATCAACGAATCCGATAAAAAATATTGATGATTATTAAATGTTAATAATTTGTTAGTATTGTGTTCAAGAGTACCTAAAATGTCATATTCGATTTCAATTTCCAATATTGCGTGAGATCGTGTTTCAGGAGTAACCCTACTGGTTATAATGCTGAGTCGTAATAAGAGTTAACTAGATAGCATTAGCTAATGGTGCAAGGTTAAGGTACAGGTATAAGTAGTCTTAGGATTTGTTACTTTTACACGTGGATAAATTCAAACATAGTATGTAGTGCTATACAGTACTACTACTTAAATTGAACGCTTCGGCTTTCCACTTTTTACTCTTTTTACACTTTATACTTTAATTTTTAAATTGGCTAACCTAATCAAATTTTAAGCGAAATGATTAATTACGTAACAACAACTCTACATATTGTGGCGTCAGAAATGCTGACGTCACACTTTTGAAAAACACTAAGAAGGTTCTTTCTTCGTCAGATATTTTTAAAATGCATTCGGCTTTCCGAAGCTTAACGAATATAGCCGAAGCGCATAGTTTAAATAGTACTGCTTTACTTTAATTTATAAAATACTTTTTCTGAAAAAAGGGGAAAAGGCAAGTTCTTATTCGCTTAATATTTTCAAGAAGCAGCAGTCTCACGCTTCGTACCCGAATAAGCTGCTGAACGACACTTAATCGTAAGTGATTTTGTTGATAATGATCCATCTATCATATTCTTGCCTCTTTCAAGCTGCCAGATGGGGAAGCAGATAGTCTATTATATATAGGTGACCCGGACCAGCACAGTGGAGTCGACAGTCGTGACTACGATTAAGGTGAAAGGAATGTGCTAGGTAATTACGTAACATAAGTTCGAAATACCGTTTTAAAAACGAATCGAAATTTTGGCTATAGCAATTAAAAATTCCTGACGGAAAATTACTGATGTTTGTGGTAGGTCTATAGATTTGTGTAAATTCAATGCGTTCGGAATTCCAAACTATGTGAAGCGATCGAAATTTTTATATCATTGTGTATGTAGCAGACTTACGGCCAATGTTAATAATGTATCTCAATCTAATGGATTTCAAGCAATCTAGATAGCCGCGTATCCGGCGGCCTATCCCATACCTAATTGCCATATTCATCCTGTCCACAGATATGTTATTGGCAAGCGATAACATAAAAATGGAACAAAATATCAATCTTGGACAGCAAGTTTTGGATTAGGATTGATTATTAATATTGGCCGTTAAAGGTTACAGAAATAACGTTGCGAGTGCGGTAGTGACGATATACCCTCGCACAATAAATATTTATGTTGATTTTTACACCCGCGTGGACTTTACGATTTTTATGGAAGTGATTTGGGCCAAATTGGTACATTGCAGTACATTGTAAACGATGCGTTGTCGTTATGTTTAATGTTGACGGTGTATATTCTTAAAAATATTGAGTGTGACATTCTCTATGATATCCCAGGATGCTGAAAACATAGAGTGGATTATCATGGGAAACTATTTTGGTCACAATTGTTGGTATAAATATTTATTAAGTAATTATGTACTAATTATACATAAAATTTAACGCGTCAAAAAAATATTTGCTACAAAGTCACAATCGTGAGCGTGTGAAGTAAGGATTAGAACTCACGATCGTGATATGTACTTTTCAGAAATTCGGTTATAAACAAAATTAAATAACTGATTTCCCGTAAATCCCAACAGTGGTAATTTTATTGTGCACTCACTAAACTAATTTTAAGCTATCGCTATCTTCTTTCAAAGAAAGTAATAGAAAGAGACAAACACTTTTAGTGCTGCCAGATTAGTCTGTGCACGATATTTCTACATACCTTTAATCTATCAATCGGAAAACGTTGATTAAAAATATCACAATTTGACATATCCGAACTAATTTGACATGTCTAAAAAGTTCCATCTCTTTTGTTTTTGTTTCATTTGAAAAAGATAGCATGCATCTAAAACTAGTTTAGTTTGTGAACAGAAGAATCACTTCCATTATATTTTAATCCAAAACTCAAAGAAATTACATTGACATAAGAAAAAAAAATCGGGTCTGAAATGGATAGTCTTCCGTTACTTAGTAGTTGCTGTTACTTATTCTGGGTAACACTATATACAATAGAATTGAGAATTCTTTTATTGTCAGTTAATAAGGGTTTCACGAACCAACCAACAAGTTGAATTATCATAATATATTTGGTATGCGCGGTGACCGTATGTGTAAATATAACAGTTTATATGTTATCTGTGATCATAAATAGCACTTAAGGATGTGGGTCACATGCGTTAGTGTCGGTTGGTGATAAATTGTTCTCGTGTGATACCACTATCTTGATAACGGGCCGTTTGTACACACTACATAAACTGCTGTTGTGGTGGAACTCGCCGCAGACAGTTGATTACAGCGAGGGTCCGGGGATAATGTTTGTTATACAAAGTTATTAATCTTGGAAACTGTTTAGCAATTAATGTTATGTTCATGGTTTTGTAGTCCAATCGCTCCAAAAGGTTAAGTTTTCTGCAACATTCAAAAACTTAAAAAATCTATTTTCATACTCCGGGCGGAAAGTGACAACTTTACACTGTACTTAACGAAGTTGCCACTTTTCGGTTTCGCCAGGCAGAAAAAGAGCATACAAGTTTCGGCCGATTTCTAAAACAATACCCGCAGATAGCGTGTTTGTTGATATCGATTTCGTCTCAGCTAATACTTAACTGTGACTTGAAGCTTCCTTTTTTATTGTCCGTGCCGTAAAGTATAAATTTCGCCTAACGCAGCGGTCGAAAGTGGCTACTTTCCTTTCACTGTAACGGTGGCTAGAAATAGTTCTTTACTTCCCAAGAGCAAGAAATTAAGAAAAGTTGATTGCCTTGGCTTCATCGTGGGCAACATGATAAAGCTGAGGAAAAAACTACATGTAATCTGAACCATTTTTATTTTGCTGCCCACTGGATGTAACAGAAAGGCAAGTGAGCGGACCTTTTTGGTATGTAAGAAACACGTCGCCTAAAGACATTAAAATGGTTATCTTGAGACTAAGATGTTAAGCAGCTTAAAATGTAAGAGTGGCGATAAAGGATCTTGCACACTTAATATACATACTTACCTATCATACACCTACATGTTACGTTTCTGTGTAGGTCTCCGCCTTTGACACCCTCCTGGATGGAAGCGAGTGATAGACGAGCATAGGTTAATTGGGCCATTGGCAAAACCACTGTTTGTAGAGTTCTGCAGCAACATGTCCGGGCAGATATCTATCGCCATACTTATTCTCGCCTCCGTTAGGATTGGATGGCATAATCCTCCATTCCGGTTGAGTAGCCATGTAAAGTTAAGGACTTACAATGTCCTAATACCCTGGTCAAAAGACAACGCCGCACCTAATATGTACTTGTATGGTGTTTACAGACGAGAAGCTTATTCTGTAGAAACAAATCTTTGTTTATATTTTAGTAATACATACATACATATCTTCACGCCAAGTTCCTTACAATGTAGACAGAGAGTATCGAGTGCCAAATCTCACGATACTCGCAAACCTGCCTGACTTCCTCCACATTCATTACCCTTTTCATAAAAAGACGCCGGTTTCGGATACTCTTGACACCACCCTCAGATAACATACGTGTGATTTTATCGTTGAATGTCAACCTAGGTCATCCCGGGCACCTACATCCAACCATACCATCCATCCTTTGTCAATCTTTCATTCTTTTCACATGATCGAGCCAGCCCTTTCTCATTTAAGCACCAACACTTTCTTTCGAATATTATAGTACAGTATAGTATATACTATATTACGTGCGAAAAGCGAAGCTCTACGCCGGTTAAAAATTATAATAAAACATTGCTTAATATGCAGCTTACGTAGTAGTTTATGTTCTGAATATTAACGACCAACTAAAAATATAACATTCATGTTATAATATAACTAATGTCAACAAAGTTTATGTTTTAATTATAATTTAATATCGTGCCGTGAATATATTGCCTCAAAGCACAACAACAATTAGTTTAAACAATACACCACGAACTGATTAATGGAGGTAAATAATATTATTCGACGCCATTATATGTAGTTCGTAATTATACAATATCCTAGTTGTTTGTCTGTGTAGGTAATAATATTGTGGTTATTGCGTTATTCCCCGTATTGATACCTTGCAGAATAGACCATCTACTTTCCTGTCAGGCAGCTCGTTAAAGGCGAGAAAAATCTTACCGTCACTAACACTGTGACGTCTGACTTTACGGTAGGGTTTATTTCATATTTTCCCTCGGCGGCGCTTGGTAAAACTTTCAAATATTCATAATTTTAAATAAAGAAACAGTACAGGTAAATACACGTTTTTTGGAGATAACACTTATACTTATCCACTGTATACTTTATTTAACACTTTCTAGCCAACCGTTTCACTTTTTACAGCATCAACAGGGCTTTGAAACAGTACAACAGTACAACACCTGTACAGTTAAACAGTACAGGTGTTTTTTATTTAAAATGTGGTAGAGTTTCGCAGCGACTCACCCGGATTGGTACCACCGCCTTACAATAGGTCTGAGACCGGGATGTTAGGCCTCGAGCGAAAACAAGTTTACCGGCTACCTTATCCTCCGAGCCGGAACACGTCAACGGCAATGACGTTATGACGGCAGGAATAGGTAAGGCGGTGGTACCAATCCGGGCGAGTCGCTGCGAAACTCTACCACCTAGTCAGATGTCACGGTGTTAGTGACGGTAAGCCTACGCTCGCCTTTTACGAGCTGCCTGGCAGGAAGGCAGATGGTCTATTCTGCAAAAGAGCCCGGACCAACACGGGGGGATCATTACCAATATGACCACATTCAGGTAGATTGCTGTGTATCAACTTGTTTGATAGGAATAATTACTAGGGATATTCACTTCAATAATTAGCTTAAGCATTCATACTTAAGCTAATTATTGAAATGAAAGCTTCTTTAACGGCGTTGCGCAATTTTTTTGGAATGAGTAAAAACTTCTAAACTCACGTCAGATCGTCAGAACGTAAGACGACGCGCTGCGCATGCCCGAATAAGACGGCGCGAGATCTAAAATAAAACGTAGATTCATTGCAGTTTTTGTATTGCTTAGATATTTCTGAAAAGTATAAGATGCGCAATGGATAATACACCGCAATATACCTACCATTATATTCTCACAGATAGCAAATACGTACAATATTAACAGACATTGCTCTATTTGTTCCATCTTGAAAATAAGCTTTATGTGTAGACAAGCAATGTTCGTCATACAGATAATATGACGACGCTCCTAGCCGTCACGTACTCTTACTTTAGCGAGTTTTTGTCAAGCCAAACGCAGGTTATTGATATGAAAATAATATTTGTGCATAAATGATAGTACTCTATATATAAATGATAGTAAATTATTCCACAACCATTCCAAGATATCAAAAATATAAAATCAAAATATATAAAATATTCAAGTTTTCACTTTTGCCGGCACTCCCGGAGTGGAACCCGTCTTTTTTTATATTCTTCTCTGATGATAACAGACAACCCTTATAATACAAATACCACAAAAGTTACTAGACATGTATCTACTGGCTACCCTACACTACAATGGCAGGTATCAACTGGAAAGAACTGCTGGACGTCACTCTACTGCCTCTCTACTTATTTTTTATATAGGAGCGATCAGTGAACGAACACATGGGTCTCCTGATGGTATACAACCGTGGTCCATAGACAGCAAGTTAATATAGGTGTGTCGCATCGTCCAGTGGCCGATATATTAGGATTTATTTCACAAGTATACCAGTACTCTCCGGACCGGAACATTACAGAGTTATTATAGCGTCAGGAATAGGTACAGCGTGGATTCCTACCCGGACAAGTTGCTTTACATCACTGTTCCACCAGTGGTCATGTTGTTGACCTATATTACCTGCGCTCGCCTCTTTAGAGCTGCCTGGCAAAGAAGCAGATGACTTTTACTCAGGGTTTCAAATTATAATACAAAAAACACAAACGAATTGATATCCTCTTATTCGTGGCCGGTTAGTTAGTTTTTTGTGTGGAAACTAAAACGTGATTGATTATCAGTCATGCTCACTGCGGAACACTTTTTACTGCAACCAAAACACGACGAGGCTAATACCAACTTGAAGAACTTGTAATGTTTTAGAATTATTTACAGTTTATTGGTTATGGTCGCAGGACACATTGCACAAAGACGTTGGTCCAAGATGCTTCTTAGCCGACTTATAAAAAAGGAGAAGAATGTTCGGCTTCGAAATTTTTTAATATATGTCGATTTCTCCGCAATATCTTAACCGAATTTACAATATTTTTTTTGAGTCGGTTAAAGGAAGAAAAGGAAGTTCTCAGTTCAACTGTATGTTTGTTACGCGATTACTTGACCAATAGCCAACCGATTTTAATGGTTTTGTTTAAGAAATATAGGTCATGATTCTGAAGTGGCCCCATGTTAGATTTATCATGATCCGACTAGTAGTTTCTGAATTATAAAGTATCTTCACGCCCAAATCCCCGAAGAGGAAAGCAGAGACACAACCACCCATTACTAGCCGAAGACACTAATCCCTCAATGTAATCCTTCAATCGGGCACGTATCCAATCCCGGGCAACGTTTTTTTATTACAAAATTAAAAATACACTTTTTCTAGTTATTTGTTGCTCAACCCGGAGATCAAACCAGGGAAAGATATCCCAATTTCCACTAAGTCTGGATCTGATGAATCGTGGGGAAATTTAAGGAAAATAGTGTTTAGTCGTGTACCTATAAGTATAATATGTTGACTTTTTTTTTTTAATTCTTATTCAACACAGGATAAAAAATATCTCTCATTGAAAGTCATAACATATTGAAATAAATGCCGTTTTTTGCAATACTAATGTGCTTTAAACTATTTCTAAAACTGATCTAACCTCAAAGTAAGCAAATAACATACTTATGCTATGGGCGTTATTCAATAATACTAATACACACATACACTTTTATGATAAGACAGCGAACCCGTACACGAATCTGCTGGTGGTAAGAGACAACCATGGCTTATAGACAGCTATAGGGTCTATAGGCCATGCTTATGTCATTTTTGGTTATATCCTGTTAGGTTTATGGTACAAGTCTGCGGCTACCCGACCCTTCAGACTGGAATATGATGACGTCGTAATGGTGACAGGTATACTTAAGTTGCACAGTACTCTACCACCATTAAAATAAAAAAAAGCATCCTCACGCCCATATCCCCGAAGAGGTAGGCAGAGGTACAACCAAGGCACTCACGACTAGCCGAAGACACTAAGTCCCACAAAGTGATAGGTGGCAAGCGTATCGCCAACCGGGCACATTTCCAATCACGACCAACATTTTTTTTATTAGAAAATTGGAAAAATCCAATTTTCTTTTTGTTGGCCGACCCGGGATTCGAACCCGGGACCTCATGCAGTCAAGTCCAACACCCGGACCGCTAGACCACAGAAGCGATAATTAAAAAATAATTAAAATAAATACAATATTAAATTATTACAATAAACTACCAGACCTAAAAATGCAGAGATATTCATCACACAAATGCTTACTCCAGTCAAGAATCGAACCGGAGTCTGGCGGGTTGCGTTTATTGTTAGGCGTGCACGTGAACCCCTCGTCCGACGAAACGGTTAATGTATAAAAGCGTTGTTGGCTCTTTGTTTGTAGTTTTAGTACAGTTCACGCAAAACTTAAATGCGCTTCGCACGAAGTTCATTCTATAGTCTGGCACAGGTACAATCGAGTAAAAGCCCGGTGAAGTTGTAATGTGGCAACACATTACTAATTTAAAAAAAGGTACAATCGAATGCAACAATTGAATAGTTACCGACTTTCGGTGCTAGTTCAAAAAACATGTTTTTTGGTATGTTTGTTGTTATAGTTATGTATCTTAGTTATCAAACCTTTAAATTATGTCATAAACAAGACAATTTATAAATGTACAAGAAAGTAAGAATATCATATCATATCCTGCTAACATTTATTATACAGGGTTACTGGTAACGCATAACCTTTCTAAGGCGGATTTAGTACATCAAAAGCAATCGCGAAAAAATAATTTGGTTCTCCATACAAAATAAAATGATTCTCCTCTGACAAAATTTTTGGATCGAAATTCTTATTTCGCGTATTTCTAAAAGTTATAGAACAAAAGATTTTGCTTTTGATGTACTAAAGCCGTCCTAGAAAGGTTGTGCGTTAGTTACCAGTAACCCTGTATAATCAAAACGTTCTGTTTTTGTCAAAATGAGTTGGGATGTGTACAAAGTAGTGTTTTTTCTTTTTTTAAGTTTTGGCCTTCACGTTAGTATTTAGCCATTAGTCAAGTAGAAATTTGCATCAAATTTTATATCAATTTCAATTAATTTTAATAAGTCATCAGTCGTAAGTCGTCAGTAAGTCATGTCAGGCTCTTGGGTAAAGCGGTGGCCTTTTTACACAAGCTCATGTAACGAGATTTGGCGGCAACGAGAAAATATACGATACGCTAATTTCTTTATAATTATTTCATTTGTGCACTTTCACTGAACAAAATTGTACAAAATGCCACCAAAATTGACCAATTTCACTCAATATTAGCACGAAATTAAATAATTATGAAAAAACTTCGACCATCTTTTCTCTCGTTGGCGCAAAACTCCCCCGGTAAATTCTTGAAAGTTAAAAAACAAAGTAGTGTTGTGTGTCGCGATTTACTGTCCAGAAATGACAGTTACAACGACGAATAAAAAAATAAAAAAAATAAGTTTGCTATGTTTTTTATTCGCCTAAATCATATGACACTAGTTGCCTTATATCTAAATGCCTTTAGACTTACTTTCAAATTATACGGGTTATACCTTTTCACAATGTTATGTCAAGTGACATGTGTCACTTGAGGTAAACTTTATACTAAATTCGGATTTGCTATGTATCTATGGAAGTCCCGCCTCTTATTACGTAGTATTTATACACTCTTTGGTGACCCACGGCCTATGCAACTAGGCCGAAATATCGACAATTAAAATAAAAAAATAGTCGTGAATACCCTGAATAAATAATTATAATTGTTAATAATACGCGACGATTTAAGTTTAAAATAATAATAACACAGTATACAATAATGTTTGTTACACAAAATAAATGTTTTACGCAACTGTACTCAACTAAAAGAGATGAAGCAGGAGAATTATCGAATATGAGGGATAGCTTGGTATGCTACCTCACTTTCCCGGACATATTCCTACCGATACCTTGAAATGAGTTCAGCGCAGCATGTTACCTACTTCAGAGGCGCATTTAAATTTTCTGAACTTTACATACAATTTTTAAGTTTATACATGGCCACACCGAGGAGTGACCAGCGACTAGTTGACGAGCCAGAGTTAATTACGTCCTTAATTATCTTTTTCATTACCACCCTGGCGTTCATGTGAATTTAAATTTTAAATTAATTTTTAATATCCTGCCATTTTTGCAGGTATTTTATTGATAAAATCGACGGCTGCAGGATATTAAGGTGTTGCCATATTATTATTCATATACAAAATTGTGTGTAAAATTTACACATGGCAAAATATAATACTGTGTGATATACTACATTATAAGATATATTCAATGTTAGCACGTGCCCTGTGCTTGGGATAAATATTTATAAGCTTTTTTTAAATTTGTAGAAATTATATCTCATACTCTCGCTGACTTAATCCTGCACATTTATGTGTTTTTTAGGGTTTTTTGTTAGGGTTAATCCAAATTAAGCAAATTATTTGCTTGTTATTCGTGTCAGTCAACGATGCTAATACCTAGATGTACTTAAATACCATGATATATAAATACACCCAGACCCATAAATCTAGCAGTTCGTAATACAAATGTCTGCCCCATCAGGAATCGATTTACCATTAATCATAATTTCTTTATCATTTTCTTTTCAAAAATGATAAAAATCATCATATCAGCATCTGTAGTACTTAAATGGCTGGGCGTTCAAATTATTTTTAAATTGTTAAACACATGTTTGAACTTTTCAATGGTACTGACGAAAAAAACACAACAGCTTCATTATAAAACTATTATGGTCCTTGTTGAGTTCTTTGAACGCTAACATCATTCGAGTTTTTACTCTTTGAATTGAATTATCCCAATTCTAAAAGAAGGTGGTGGTCATGATGACATGACGCTATAAATTCAATGTACTTTTTAAACATTTAATCTTGTTTACTAGGAGTTGTAACTAGGAGGAGGTTATCAAAGGACTTCAAAAACGGTGGTTATAATCGACTCCTATTTTTGATGTATGTTAATCGACTTTTCCGTAATTTCTAAACCGTTTTTTTTATTTGAAAGAGCGTAGTTCCGAGATAGTCCCATTGGCACTAAGTCTGGATCTGATGATGGAATTCCAGGGAATTCAAGAAAAATGCTTAATTTTCTGTATATAGATGATTTTTTTATTGACATCGAAGTCGATTTTGGCAATTTACCAATTTACCGACTGCTATTCAATTCTTATATAATATAACTTCATTCTACCCATATTAAGGGAGAAAACTAAAATGTTTTTCTTAGCTCCTCGTATTCTAATAGGATAAAAAGTATCCTTTGTCTGTTTTAGGGTTCTAAGTTACCTCTCCGTCCGTTTTCAGCCCAATCGGTTCAGCTGTTCTTCAGTTTTATATAGTATAACTAATACGACTTTCTTTTATATATACCTAGCCTAATATAATGTTTCAACTCCTTTTGTATTGATAAATATTAGAATACACTCGCATGCTACTTTTATTAGGTAGCATAGTGAGAGCATATTCATATATTAAATAACAACATTAATTTGTAGGTACATAAGAAACTGAAAACACTGAATTGTAATATTTATTCTAGCCCTGAAATAATGCTATGTTAGTTGTTTTATAGACGTGGCAAACGGGAAAGCGAGTCACCTGATGGAAAATGATCACCGTCGGCCACGGACCTCCGTAACACCAGGAGTATCACAGATGCGTTGTGGACGTTTAAGGAATAAGTTCACTATTTTCTTGAAGGTTTCGAATTCGTATCCATTTGGAAATACTGTTTTCGGTAATTAGGTTCAGTGAGAAATGTCTGGAATAATATGGTAGAAAACGTTACAGTGATAGGCATGATACCCACCCATGAGGCGAGTTTGTATAGTTGCAAACCATGGGTCAGCTCGAAGTACTGTCCAACATTACTCAGCCCACCATGGCTTTTATAGGCCATTTTAATCTTGCCTTCCAAATGACCATGAAACGGTCCAGATGTTGGACTTGATTGCGTGAGGTCCCGCTTTTGATTCCTGGGTCGGGCAAAAAAAGAAAATTTGATATTTCCAGTTAAAAAAACGTTGCTGGGAATTGGATATGTGCCCGGTTAGCCATAGGCTTGCCACTTATCACCTTGTGGGACTTAGTATCTTAGTTTAGTCGTGGGTGCCATAGTTGTGACTCTGCCTACCTCTTCGGTTATATGGGCGTGAAGATATTTACTTACTTACTTATTTGTTTACTTAACATTTCTTGTTGTTCGAAAGGATCACATCGGTAGTTTAGTGGTCCGGTGTATTGTCCGGTCCGGTTTGCTTGAATATGAGGTCTTTGATTGCCGAGTCTGGAAACTCAACCAGTGTTTTTTTTTAATTTTAAACTTAACGTTGGCTGAAATTCTATAATTGCCCAGTTGGCGATAGGTTTCACCTCCCACAGTAGGACTACGTATCTTGAGCTAATCGTTAGTGTTCTGGTTGTGTCTCTGACTACCTCTTCGGGATTACGGGTGTGAAGGTTATTTTAGTTTAAGCGTCAAGAGACAAACTAAAGAGTTAATTGTATTCTAAATGAAATATAAATGGTACTAATAATCATGCTGTCAGACTGTCTGCAGGAAATAATGATAATTATCTACAAAACGTAATTACGATTAAATATCGTAATTAGGAGTAAAGACCTCGACAATTTGACAACGTAATGACGGGCAATCGAGTTTACACTTTTCAAAGTCGGCACTTCGTGAAGTTCCATTGTATACACTTCTAAACAACACTATAATTTTGTTAGGTTAAAAAGCAGACGGATTTCTTGATAGTTAATAGACGGATTTCTGTCTAGAGACACCAAAGGTGGTAATGGTGCGTTGCTAAACTGAGGCCGATATGTTAGGCTCCGAACAAAAGTAAGTTTACCGGCTACTTTACCCTCCGAACACGTCATCAGCAAGCGCTGACGTTATAGCGGCAGGAATAGGTAAGGCAGTGGTACCAATCCGGGAGAGTTGTTGCGAAACTCTATCACTCAGTCAGATATCACACTATTAATAACGGTAAGCCTATACTCACCTTTTACAAGCTACCTGGCAGGAAGGCAGATGGTCTATTCTGAAGCCTGGACTAACATGCGGAGGAGAGGTATTTACTTCTAGCTTCTTAAATATTAGCTTCTTGGTCTTGCCCTTCATACATTGATTTAAGATCGACCATTTGTAATAACTCAGAAACACAAAGAAAAGGTTTCTTTACTAATTATCATTAATCATAATTGTAAGCATAAATTTTTGTCCCTTTTTATTCTTTACTGGTATCTTCAAATTTTAATTATAAAAAAATATTAAGTTAATTTAACTTGTTTTGAGAAATATTAGCAGTTAATGTTTCTAATTACTGTTAATTATTTCCCATTTTGTTTAATCTAGTCATAAGTAATATCAAAACCCTTTCACTCTTGACTCGGATCCTATGCCACAAAATCCACGTGGCCAATAGTCCATGGTGTTTACAGACCTCAATTGTTTCTAGCCTCCTTCTTATTTGCTATTTTAATTCTTTTTTAAATAATCGCAGCCGCCCTCAGATGTTTTGTGTCGTCATAACGCAAGTGCTCGCCATTTCATATTTCATGCTGACTTTGGGATAGACGCAAAGGTTGCATACGTTGCCTAAGATAGCAACGTTCAAGCAACATCTATAGAATAGTGAGCAAAGCATTTATTATAACTAAATTGTATACTTTCCATACTTAGCTGTTGACGAATCTCCATTTGGAATCACTAACATAAGAAAAGACATGTGCCGTTCCTCTTATAACATTTTCTTTTCCATAATCTTTAAACTAAATTTTTTCAATAAGCCGTGGCAAACACGTTCTCGCTAACTTTAGCATTCTTACAAAAAAAATCGCATCGAAATCAGTTCATCAGTTCAAAAACTATCATGACACACACACACACACACACACACACACACACACATACACACACCACCAACACACACCACACACACACACACACACACACTCACATACACTCACACACGCACGCACGCACGCACGCACACACATACATTAATGGAATAATCCACTTAAATTACTACATTAAAAGCGATGGGGTTGTCACATTCTGACGCTAAAACTTGAAAGTTTAATGTTGATTTAACCTAACTTTCCAGTTAAAGTAGCTAGCATGCATTACCAAATCTTCCTCGTCAGTACACAGGTCACGTTTTGAAGGTGCCCCGAATATTCTTGTTCAAGTGTCGTCTCCATCCGTTTCAGGACTAGCATCTCATTGACGGTACGTTCCAGCACGTACCAACGAGTTTTTGTCTTAGTGCATTTTTATTAAGCTCGTACATTCAAGTGGGTTACCCGGAATGAGTATTACTATACTCCTCATGTGTATGTGCATGTACATGAATAAGAATATTTACTAAAAAATGTAGAATAACAATCGATGTACAAAACGAAACATAAAAGCGTAGTAAGACTGCAAAAACCGACTTCAACATCATAATTATTTATACATATTTGAGTATCTATTTAAGTATTTCTATGCATTAGTATTGCTAACTTCCAAACACAATGTCATTAAAACATATGTGTTCTAAATTTTAGTGTGGGTTCGAAATTCAGTTGTAAAGGCTGGTTTCATCGATCATATTGAAAACCGAGTTTAGGAGAACTAAGTGCAATGTAAACTAGTTTAATTATCGGTTGTAATGCCGCTTATAAAATGAAAGTACTCTTTTTTAAATTGTCATAATTCTTACCCCCACGTCCTGAGGATTGACATAACACATAAAATAGTTAAATAATAAAATATTTACAATAACCAAAATTTTTTGACAATAACATTGACATGATTGACAATTGATTAAACGTTAACATTTTTACGTTAATCGCGTTTAAATTTGACGGTGAAATCCAGCCCTAAACTAACAAATAAATAAATAAATCTAAATCAAAGTTTGTAAAACGCTCCCAATTTCTCCACTAGACCATAATGAACTGAATGCAAGATGCTTTCATCACCGAGTCAGAATATTTCAGAGTACATGTAACATATGATATAAGACTTTTTTGTAGCTGGAGGTCAGAAAAATATCTACCTGTAGGAGTGTTCAGAAACCTAGCAAGATAACGAACATAACAAGATAAAAGAAAAATGTTTTTTCATAACACTAGCCGACCCTGTGAACTTCATACCTCCTGACATTGATCTCTAATTATAAAAAATTTGAATGGAAAAATAAGGTTTATTATTTCCTATTCTTAATATTATCTAAGTTAATTTTTTCTTGTTGTTAATAGGTTACTCAAATTATTCGGAATGGAAAAAATAAGTGTTTTTTTTATTTTTATTGTATCTCGATTAAAACCTCTTTCCAGGTTTTATCTATAATACACCTTCCTCGTGAATGAATCGATACTATGGTTCTCGAGTCTTCCACATAGTAACTTTTTTTTAAATAGTTATAATTTATATTGATAAGTACTCCAACAGAGGTTTTTTTTTAAATTGAAAGCATCAAGCAAAAAAGCCTCGGATGAATCAGTTCTTAATATTTTTAAGCAAATTTAAAAATTTTCAAGCTATCCTACTTTCCTAAAATAAATTTAACCGTGCGTGTCTTCTACCGGCTACCCTATTTTAGCAGCAGGAATAAGTAAGGCGATGAATCGCTACCTTCGCAAGGTGCTGCACAGGACTTTGTCTCCAGCGGTCTTGTTAATAATGACCCATTTCAGCTACGTCCACCTCTTACGAGTTTCCAGAAAGACCATATGGTCTAATCTATAAGAGTACTCGAACCAACAAAGATATCAATAAAATCAACCAACTAGTAAAGCGTATACAAACTTGAATCTAAGGGCGAGGCCCCATTGGCGCGTTGGGTCGTCGCTTCCCATATATCTAATCCACAAGATTCGTTGCAACGACACGGGCTTCCCCGTATTGGTCCAGGCTCCTTTGCAAAATAGACCATCTGCCTTCCTGATAGGCAACTCGTAAGAGGCGAGCATAAGCTTACAGTCACTAACACCGTGATATCTGACTAAGTGGTCATAACGCCATAACGTCATGACGTGTTCCGGTTGGAGGGTAAGGTAACCGGTAAACTTACTCTTGCTCAAGGTCTAACATCCTGGGCCTCAGGTTGGCAACGCACCATTACCACCTTTGGTGTCTCTAGGCGGAGTGAATTTCTTACCATCAGGAAATTCATCTGCTACTTTGCCTTCCAATATCATAAAAAAAACGACGCAACGCACCAATGGCAACATCAATACGGACGAGTCGTTGGTAGTAGAGATCATAACTCTACCAACTACTTTGAGACAGTCAGCTATAGGTTTGCTATCTATTACACCTAGCACATTATGGATAATTGTTACAAACTACTGCTGCCCTTATGGTATTTTTTTATGACATTGGATGGCAAAAAAGCAGACGGATTCCCTGCTGGTAAGAAATTCACGCCGCCTAGATACACCAAAGGTGGTAATGGTGGGTTGCCAACTTTAGGCCGGGATTTTAGGCCTCGAGAAAAAATAGGCTTACCGGCTACCTATCCTCCGAACCGGAACACGTCAACGGCTAGCGCTGACATTATGGCGGCAGGAATAGGTAAGGCGGTGGTGCCGATTCGGGCGAATCGCTGCGAGACTGTACCACCTTATTAGATGTCTCGGTGCTAGTGACGGTAAGCCTATGCTCGCTTTTTACGAGCTGCCTGGCACAGAAAGCAAATGGTCTTTTCTACAAAGGAGCCCGGACCAACACGGGGAAAAATAATACGGGGACATATGGCTCCGGAAGCACAACACACTTCCTAAGGAGTTTTAGCTCGAAAGATTTCCAATGCAGTGTATTTTTCCTCTAAATCAAAAAGTTCCAAGGCCAGCTTAATAACAGAGATTTGTACTGTTCAAGTAGTTTTCTATCGTTATTATGCTTGTTTTCTTTCATATTACAAAAGAACGACGGATCCATTTTCTTTTTTCCCTATCTACCGTACCTACTAGATGGTGTACTACTATGAAACAACTGGTCTGGATTGGTTTCATCGCAATATCTGTTCTTACCACCATAATGTCAGTGCTCACTATTGTCGTATTCCGTATTGGAGTGGAAAAAAAAAACATAAAAGTTGCACATGTAGCCTAAGATCCGGGCACAAAAGAGTGGTGTACAACTAACACGTATGGTATCGATCGTTAGCAGTGGTTATTATACTATTAGTAGAAGAATCTGGTTACTCGCATTCATATTCGTATTCATAACTGCGAGATTATCGTTATTATCGTTGCAACTTGTTGTATTGTATTAATGTTTCAGTTTAAAATAAATATTTCCAATTCAATTTCAATATAACAGACAAAAAACCAAAATATTTACCTCGTGTTAGTCCGGACCCCGGGCCCCACTGAGTAGACTAGACTATCTACTTCTCTGTCAGGTAGCTACAAGAGGAGAGCGCAGGTAAAAACATAAGTTATTGTGTACCAACTCTCTGTCATGTTCCGGTTTGGGGGGTAAAGTAGCCGGTAGACATGCATAATAGGCGTTCCATCCCATAGGACAATAACGCATCTGAACATCAATGGTGTTTTTAGCCACGATTATCTCTTACCATCAGGAAAGCCATGTGCTTATTCACTGAGCTCTCATATAAAATTCCAATTTATTAACATTAGAAACCTATTGATATGTTAACATAATGCCAGACGGCTGTTATCGCCAATTTTAGGTTAATTGTAGCGATAATACCCGCAGATATACTTGCACCAAACATACTCGTCGTACTGATTTACGAGCTTTGTGGAATGTGGCAAATATACACAAATGTATGACAATTTCACACTCTACATTTATAACAACTAGTGAGTAGTAGTTCAGTGGCCGAAATTCTACCGTAATATTTTTTTGTCATTTCAATATTAATGATTAACATATTAATATGTAATTAATTATCATTGTTAATTAATTCAAAGATTATTTAGGTTCTATCGTTATTTTTTTATAAGAACACCATCTTCATTTACCAAGTGTGAATCCACCTGTGATCTTTTATCATTATCAATATTTTTGTTCGTATGTGTCAAATGCATGGTCGTATCTGTCAAATGCACGGTCGTATGTGTCAAATGCACGGTCGTATCTGTCAAATGCACGGTCGTATCTGTCAAATGCACGGTCGTATCTGTCAAATGCACGGTCGTATCTGTCAAATGCACGGTCGTATATGTCAAATGCATGGTAGTATGTGTACTGTTATATTTATTAATTCAATGCACTTTATAAGCATTATTATTGAAATATATTAGTGTTCTACACTTCTCCTTCACATAAACTATAAATGTGTTTTTTTTCATTTTCAATTTCAAAAATTTTTCAAATTTCATACTCCTCTGGCAGCGCAATTTTCGTAAAAAGGGGTTCAAGGTTTTTGCTTCGCGTATTAATATTGTGATTATTTATTTGGCCACCTCGTTAGTTGAGGAGTTAGCATAGACGCCTTACTACACCAGCCAACTAGGGTTCGATTCATAGCGGCAGGAATTTGTGTAATAAACATTTAGATGTATGTATTTCTGGGTCGGTGTGGTTACCCTAGTGTAGATACTTGCACCACCAGAGTCTATTGTCTATTAAACTATTCGTCCAAATTACAGTGTAAAAGACAGAGTTAATTAACATTAAATACTAAAAGCGACTAATGTATCAATTTCGTGTACTGTAAGATTTGTATAATTTAAAAAATGGATTATAAAAATGTCTTTTATTTAAATAAATTCATGATTAACTTCTTTGGATAGAATGGTGTATAAGACAAAATGGAAATGGAATATAAGACAAATAATGGTGGTAATTCTGCTGTTCGCAAACTAAACTTATTTTAGATGCATGCTATCTTTTTTAAATGAAACAAAAACAAAAGAGATGGAACGTTTTAGACATGTTAGATTAAACTGGACATGTTAAATTGTGATGTTTTTAATCAACGTTTTCCGAGTGATAGATTAAACATCTGTAGAACTAACATGTACGGTCTATTTTAACAGCACTAAAAGTGTTTTGTCTCTTTCTATTACTTTCGTTGAAAGAAGATAGCGATAAAATAAAACTAATTCAGTGAATGTGCTACAAAATTACCACCAATATCACAATAGTCATATTCATGTAAATCGAACAGCGTAGGCAGTGCACGCCGAGACTCCCAGACGTAATTTTTCCGACTATGTTTGTGATCGCCTCTGTGGTCTAGCGGTTCAGTTGTTGGACTTGACTGCATGAGGTCCCGGGTTCGAATCCCGGGTCGGGCAACAAAAAGAAAATTGGGTTTTTCCAAATTTTCTAATAAAAAAAATGTTGCTCGGTTGCACATATCCTATGTGCCCGGTTGGCGATAGGATTGCCACCTATCACATTGTAGGGGACTTAGTATCTTCGGCTAGTCGTGGGTGCCCTGGTTGTGCCTCTGCCTACCTGTTCGGGGATATGGGCGTGAAGATACTTTATGTTTATCGTTATGTTACGGCAAGATTATAAAAATAATCTTCATAGATTGTAGTCTTTGTGTATTTCTGATGTAAAAACTGTATCGCTGTGAAATTTTATGTAAATCCGTCCAGCTGTTTTTGCGTTACGTAATAACGAACATCCACACATGAATTCCCATAAACTTTTTTATTTATTATATTAGTAAAACATGTACGAAGTGGTCTAACAGTCCAGGTGTTGGACTTGACTTCATGAGGTTCCGAATTTGATTTCCGGGTTGACCAACAAAAAGAAAATGTGGTTTATCCAATTTTCTAATCGAAAAATTTTGCCCGGGACTAAATGTGTGCGCAGTTGCTACCTATCACATTGTGGAACTCAGTGTCTTTGGCTAGTCATTGTCCCTAATTGTGCATCTGCCTACCTCTTCGGGGATATGGGTGTAAACATACTTTTTTTTTCTTATATAGGATTTAGAATAAATAAAAGAGGAATGGGTTATTTATAGTCAATGCGTTTGAATTATGGATGAATTTAACCACAAGGTAAAAGTTATTGTTGATTTAAATAACGTATCCACAAGGAATCCGATCTGCTGACCCTGAGAATAATATGTGTATCTTAGAAATAAGTTAGTCACGTTTGAATACGTCGGCCATTTTGGTCGTTTTCGAGCACATAACTCACGACCCTCGACCGCCATTAGTGAGGACAATTTTAACAGCTATTTGAATATTTACAAATGACTAGCGTTGACAAACAGGTGCCATAAGTATTCTCTGTAAATACTCTTCAAATGCCAAGAAAATTACATCTGGACGTAATTATTGTAAGAGTCAGACATACGTTTACAAATATGTCCAATGTTGAAAATATTCCAGAAAATAATATTGTACATTGCAGAGATAAGTACTTTTACACCAATCTTATTTTTCTTCCTAATGACCTTTGACTGCATGAAGTCCAGGGTTCGTATTCCGGATCGGGCAACAAAAAAAAATATTAGATTTTTCCAATTTTCTAATAAAAAAATGTTGCTCGGGATTGGATATGTGCCCAGTTGGCGATAGGCTTGCCACCTATCACATTGTGGGACTTAGTGTCTTCGGCTAGTCGTAGGTGCCCTGGTTGTCCTCTGCTTACTTCTTCGGTGATATGGGCGTGAAGATACTTACAATCTTATTTTTTTGTAGAAACCTGGTATTGGTAGACTGATTTTGCTCTGATTATCATGTAATAAAAACATCCAGCTTAAAAACTAGCCTACCTTCAATTAAAATACGTCAAATGAAAAGTACGACATCTCCAAGACTATTATCTCCACTATCTGGAACCTCAAGCTTTTTGTGAAGTTACTCGTACAAAAAATACACAAAACCGGCAACCCTACTGTTAACCGTCTCCTAAAATAAGGATATTATCAATTCGTCGGTACGTGTGAGTTTTTTATGCTGAGTTTCACCGTGTTGGTCCGGGCTCCTTTGTAGAATAGACCATCTGCCTTCCTTGCCAGGCAGCTCGTAAAAGGCGAGCATAGGCTCACCGTCACTAACACCGTGACAACTGTTTAGGTGGTAGAGTTTAGCAGCGACTCGCCCGGATTGGTACCACCGCCTTACCTATTCCTGCCGCCATAACGTCATGACGTGTTTCGATTCGGAGGGTAAGGTAGCCGGTAAACTTGCTTTTGCTCGAGACCTAACGTCCCAGCCTCAGGTTGGCAACGCACCATTACCACCTTTGGTGTCTCTAGATGGCGTGAATTTCTTAACATCAGGAAATCCGTCTGCTTGTTTGCCTTCCAATATCATAAAAAAAACAGTTTATTTATATATTTTTTTAAAATAAAACAGATATTTGCATTTATTTACGTGACTTCCGCACTCAGATATCTCAATTATCTTTTAATATGTGATTAAGTCATTGATTATATAAAATTCTCGTATCACAATGTTAGTTACCGTACTCCTCCGAAAAGGCTTTACTGATTTTCACCAAATTTTATTAAATATTCATTAGATCTGAGAATCGGCTACAATCTATTTTTCTACACCTAAGTGATAAGGGTTTCTAACTCCCAATTTTTTTTACTAAGATCACATTAAAAATATAGCAGGACAACCTCTTAAGGGTCAGCTAGTCTTATATGTAAAATTCTCTTGTCACA
>NJDC01003450.1:50503-60691 GCA_002245475.1 Calephelis virginiensis
AAAAATAGCATTAACTCTCCCCCTCGCGGCGAGAATAATTTCATTCTTTCTCTTATGACAAGCATAAAGTTAAAGGAAATAACAGTAGTAAAACTTTGCTGGATGATAGGTACGGGGCGGTAGAGCCGAAAACATCCATTAGCCTAGATGCTTATTTCGAATTTAGAGAATACCTATTTAACAACACAACTATTTCTCGACATAGTACAATGAAAGTACCAAGAATGTATTAAGTACGTTGGTATACAATTCGATAACCTATAATATTTGTTTTTGGCTTTATATAATTATTTTTCTAGATTTAAGTCTTTCAGGCTTTAAATTATGAGATCGTACATTGTAAAATATAACATGCTCGACTTTTTTTATATAAGTTCGAGTCTAAATATAAACAAGTTGGCTTAAAATTAAAAGTTAACTTACATATGTTTTGAAAAACGCTGTAAAAACATGATTCAAAACCATGAAGCTCTGTTTACAATTTCTATAAATAAAGTGATTAAAGGATTGCTAATGAAGATCAAAATGAAAGATAGCATGTTGAAAACTCTTCGTGATACAAGTTGATTGGGCGTAAACCAAAAGTAGTTGATGAAATTTTAAAATAATCTCATAACAATTCAAAAATGATAAAATATATACAAGAAAACAATAGTTTGTGAAATAATAAATATAGATAACTTTTTTTTATTTTTTGGTCCCCACTTTTTGCTATTTATGCTACTTATAAATATATGAAATACCTATTAAAAATTAAAACAAAAACCATGTCAATGATATGAGACGAGATATATGACTATACATATATAAAGATTTATTACTCAAAATGATGGTGTCAGAAAACCTTTAATAGCTTTGGAACATTATTATTGACGTGATCATTGAGAAAGATATAAAAAAGTCAAGCTAAGCACCTGAACTGGCATAGCATTAGAAGCGTTAGACGAAGGATACGGATTTAATTCATGCCTGTGTTAAAAAAATATATTTTTGACAACCTGTGAAAATTTAACCAGCACGAAAAAAGTGCTAGGATTAAATTATTTTGGTTACAAGTATATTATTTAAAAAATATATTGTTTATTTTAAAAATTAATGATCTAACCATATATACGGACAGACAACGGAAAGCGACTTTGTTTTATACTATGTAGTAATAAAATAATTTAGACCAACATTCATTGTTACTGTTATGAATAAACAAAATTATCGATAATTTATACAATAAAAAAGGCAATAAGTGTGCAACTCTAAAAGATCGATTACGCAGTTGTAAATATAAATATACATTTATTAAGAATTATTAATGGTTGTAAAACACGATTATACTCTTTGATTTGCAACAGTTTTATTGTTATTGTGTTTAAATGAATCTATATAAATAAAATATAATTGCCACATTGGTGATTATGGAAATATCCAAATGTGAGAGCGGCTCGACTTCTTTAAAAATAAGACCCTTTCTTATTTTTAAAATATAATTTTACGTGTAAAGTTTACTTAGCTTTCAAAATCTTTGAAATACCACAACTTGGTTTACATGTTAAGACTCAAAATTACGACTGGAAAACTTCTTTATTTTAATTCACTGCGGCAAAAGTTTTCTATTATTACTTACGAGTAAGAAACTGTGTGCAACAAGAAAAATAACAGGAAATTAATGTAATCTCTAACGAGATTATTGAACATAAAACAAAAGAGATAAATTTTAGTTAGGGATTCAGTACAATTATAGTATTTACTATTAACTCAAATGATTAAAATACTTATTTTAATTTAATAAGAAAGATTTCCGGAAAATATCGGTTTGTTGGTAATTCCTTAATCTAAATACAATTACACATAACAGTTGAGTATAAAGAAGACAGAACCCTAAACATTTATCAAGATAAAAACCAAAGTATTCACATTGATTCAGGCTAGCTTCAATACTTATATTTTTTACTTTGTATTGCCGTGCTAGTTCTTTACTAGAAATCGTCATTTAAGCGATAAGAAATCCAATGTATACTAATCTCGTTTTGTTTCTTTCAACATTTAAGTTTTAAATTTAAACAGCAGAGCGTATCTTTTTAATGTCATGTTAAAACATTAATTACCATTTTAATAAATTGTAATAATTATTCAGTTTTGATTAAGAGATATCTATTCACGAATAATTAAGACTAAAATGACAATATAATAAATCAAGTCTTATCCCACTAATACTATAAATGTGAAAGTTCGTAAGTGACGTTTATTACTCTTTGACGCCAAAACTATCGGTGAACGGATTTAGATGAAACTTTGCAATAATATACTTAATCGTACTATATTATAAGAATAACACATAGGGTACAATTATAATTTATAAGCCGCCGGTGGAAGCTAGTGGCACGGTAAATCTAAAAATAAAAAAGGTATTTCCTCTTAAATGCTGTCCACAACCTGTGTCATAAATAGAGTAATACTTTCTATACATATACATTATACATATAAACACAAAAACCTCGTTCTGTCACAGTTGAGTAATATTAACATTGATTCAATATAGCTAAAGGTGTACAAAAAAATCCGGATTGTATGCATGAGTAAGTTTTGCAATACGTTACATTATATTTATGAATATATCAATAAATGTAAATACCTGCACGATTCGACTTGAAACATTTTAATTGGTCATTAAGTATTTAACAGGTATGTAATTTATTTATTGTAAAACCTCCTTTGTGGTCCAGTGGTTGGATGTTAGAGTTGATTATATTAAGTCCCGTATCAAAAACATCACTGTCCGGGGTTAGATAAGTACCTTTGTCTTATCGTGGGTGTCCTGGTTGTACCTCTGCCTAGCTCTACAGGAATTAGGACATGAAGAAATTTTTGAAATAAATATTGTATACTACGCCACGCCCTGTAATAGCTTTTATCTGTAGTTGCAGAAATTACAAGTACAATCTACATTGTTAATTAACAATAAAAAACTAACATGAATATTTTTTTTTCAAAAACTGTTCCGTAATTGTAAATCAATTTACTTATCTTCAATACTATCTTTCATAAGCACTTTTTAATACAAATTACTTAGCTATTTTCTACTTATTACAGATTAACTACGATCATTAAGTATTTAGGTGTTCCGTATTAAATGACCAAAAATATATCTTGCTAATTAATTATATGATTATAGTATTGCAATCTTCAAGTAAACAAATATCTCTGGACACAGTTCACGAATTGTTGAACTACACATCAAATTAGAAAACGCTTGTGATATTTAACTTATTTAATATTGAAAACTTTATTAGATATTTCTTTTGTTAACAACACATAAAGTTGTATTACGATATAGGTTTTCTACAACTTAAACTTGGGTTATTTATCTAGTATTCCAGCTTGCCATTTCGAAAAGTCATCACAGAAACAGATCTTGTAGTCGTTATTCACGTTGTGAATTTATGTAATCACGAGTTTTAATTGATCTGCAGCTGTTCATTATATACAGTGTCGCTTTTCAGTTTCTCAACTTGTTTACATATTTATACACATTTTATCCAGTCTAAAAATTATAGACAATAAAAATCTGTTTCGCTATCAGATTCGACAAGACAAACTCTTGTATCACTTTCATTTTAATGATTGTGTGCATCTACAATGTAAAGTAAATGATATTTTCATTCGTTTTTACTCAAAAATGCTAGCTCACTTATATTCAGTTTCAGTACAAGTCGATACCTAGCCGCACTGAGCATTAACATGCAATAGCGAAAATTTCAGTAGTTAAAACATCGATAACTTTTATAATAATTAAAAAAGTTATATTTGTTCCATACGTTAAAAACATGATTTGATTATTTTAGATGAATATGTAATTAATTATTTAATCAATTAATTAGAGTTCGTACAAATTGTTAATATAAAATAATTAAATAACATCAAACTTTTACTAACATATTGAATTATCTTGTACCCGTGGCTTTGGTTGCGCGTCAGTTAATATGTTTACTGAACTAAAGTTGAATTAAAAAGTGTACGAACAATTAATTGCTGTTTTAAACGTATTTATTTATTTCAATCAGTAGGCCATTATAAGTCCTGTCATACAAACTTTCAACCCCTATTTCATTTCATTCTACCCTCAGGGATAGAATTTCCAGAAACGCTTTAATACGTATCTGCTAATAAGTACCTATTTAATAAGTAGCCCAAAAATAAAGTTTCACGTTTCTGACTTAAAAAAACAACAACTTCCATACAAACTTTCAGCCTCTATTTCACCCCCTTAGGGGTTGTATTTAACAATATCCGTCCTTAGTGGGTGTCTACTCAATAAAACAACCCTACCCACCAAGTTTCCTAGCTGTAACATGAACAGTTTTTGCTCGGCGATGATGAATCAGCCAGTCAGGACATGTTATTTTATAAGTACCTATAGATTGCTAGCAGGTTTCTCGCGATTTTGTCAGCAGAATATATATTACATACAAACTTTCATCCACCATTGTCGTTGATATTTTGAAGGTTGATTTTTGAAAAAGCACCCTGTGTTTGAACTTGAAACTTTACCTCGATGCATATAAAATTTCACCAAAATCAGTCCAGCGATTAAGTCTTGTAATTCGTGTGTGTTTGGTGTCATCGAATCAAATAGACAAACAATCTTTCGTGTTTACAATATTATTACAGATGTTAAGTACAACAGCCACTTCAATACCTAATTAAAATTAAATTTTGATGATTTTTAGTTAACGCATAAGTAATTCACATATTGTTTATTTTTAACTGAAACGTTAAATATGTAGAGTTTAGTCTTTTTTGTCTGTTGTTTAGTATGGTTTTTAAGAGAATACATTCTGAAAAGGGCTTTGTACCGTTTATCGATAAAGTTATTTGTTTATGGGTACAACAATAATAAACAACGTGTAGACACGCTTAAAATAACTAAGTGTGTCCTATGGCGTACCTACAGCTCAAACAGCTTTTTGTACTCAAATAAATTATTCCATAAATGCTTTTTTAAATTCTGTTGTAGTGAACAAACTATGCAAGTAATTGAAAAACAAGAAGACTGAGTGTGGATAACTCTGAAATAAGTAGGTATGATGTAATATAACCTACCTACTATTTAGTTATATTGACTGTAATATTATGAAAGCTTAATTTAGCGTTGCTTAAGTAAGCTTTCTAAAACCTATTATATTACGTTGACTATAACCAATCGTAATTGAGTAAAAACAATTTATCCATTTCAACTATCGATAACATTTGGACACATCCCTAAAAGGCGCTATCGAAAATTCAATGCATTTTATGAGTTTTAGGTATGACATTGAAATTTTACTCATTTTATGACATGAAATACAATTTGAAGACCCATTTCTGTGTATTATTAAATTATCGTATCTTTTTTGTCACAGAAATTGAGTTATGTAGGCAAGTACATTAGTTAATGATTTAACATGTTCAAGATTACTTCGCCATTCATTTCCTAGAGGTTTCGCATTGCGCTGCACGACACTCGCAATATCAGCAGTGACCATGACCTGTTTCGGCAATTGGTGAAACGTTGTAGACCTCAGATCCCCGGGGGGACATTGGACCAGAATTGTTTTAGAAAATTCGTTTGTCCATACTTACGTCTATAGGGAGGCGTACATATGTAGTATAATCCAGTCCACTCCGGAAGCCCCTCAGCAGCAGTAAGCACCATAATCCTGTTAGCACTGGGGTGGGATCGATCGTGTCACAGGGGGGCGCACTAGCCACTAGCACTATATGTCGGTCGCCACGAGCCGGAAACGGAAACGCGAAGGTACAAATAAAACGAAGTTCTAGGGATTTTTGTAAAAAGATAGTTATATTTTTGGCATTGGACTATGACACAATATAATACTATGATATGCTAAGTAAGCGTTTTATAAAGACTTTTACATGCCGAATATTCGTTAATCAGACTATTCATCAGAGGACTCTTTATATAATTTTAACAAACATAACTGCTTACAAAATGAGAGTAGAATACGTCTCTAGCGGCCGCTCGGGGCCGGTACTGTCCTATAACTCATCACCTAGAACTCAATACTCATCACCTATCGACAAACATAACTATTACTAGTATTACGAAGTAATATTTTTTCTCACTTTCATTTTTTTACTCTATAGGTACATATTTATATAATACAATTTTTGAACATATAATTATCGATATGATAATATCTTATACAGACGTACGCAACGAATCGGCGACGGTACAATATAGTTTACGACGAAGCATTGGTTAGCGACGTACTGCGAATAAATACTGTCGTCGGTGGGCGCGCGGCGTGGCTGAACGTCCGGCACTATAGAGGTCTGTACACTGCGGCACTGCACTGTCACTACATGTAGATCGGCAGCTGCTGCAGCGCGCGCTTGTCGAACCGCTCGTAGTGGTGGTGCGGCAGCTCGCAGCCCAGCTCCGGCGGCAGGTACGGGTGCTTGCCGTGCGTACGGCGCGGCTTCTCCTCGGGCAGGCGAGCGCGTGCCGCCGGTACCGGCGCTGGCATGGGCGCAGCGGGAGCGGGTGCCGCCCGACAGCACCGCCGGCCACGCCGCCCGCCCGCAGTCACCGCCGCCGCTGCCGCTCCGCCGCCGCCGCACGCATCCACGCCGCTGCCGCCGCCGGTGCGAGGCAGGTTGTTGACGAACGGCACGCGGCGCAGGCTCTCGAGCCTCCGGAAGTGCGAAGGGTGTATCATGAGCAGCGGCTCGATCTTGACGCCCTGCGGCGGCTTGGCACAGTCGGGAAGCTCGTATTCGATACTGCAGTCTACGTGTAAAGGCACCGAGTAATCCTTGGCGATCGAGGCGGGTCGCGTATCCCGGGGGAACCGGTCGACGTAGTCGGCCTCGCCGCGGGCGTAGCCCGTCATCGCGGCGCGGCCTCACGGCATGTGCGCCGCGGGGCGCGCGCCGGTCAGCTGATTGTGCGGCTGTGCGCGACGTGCGCGCTTCTCGGTGTCGGCCGCGAGACTGTCCGTGCTGCCCGCCGCGCCTGCGCCCGCCCCCCGCCCGCCCTCTGCCCGCGCCCGCCCCGCCGCCGTTCGATAAAAATGGCGGCTCGGGCGACCGCCAGGCTGCGCAGGGCCGCCCGGCCCGCTATTGTGACGCGAATGTCAAACAGCTGACTGGCGCGCCGCACGCACACAAACACACACAACACATGACTCTCCGTAATCAGGACTGTAGTGTTACTTACGGCGAGTTACGATTACACTTACGACGGAAACGACCTCTCTTTAACAGAGCCGACACAAAAAGTGCATACAGATTACCATTAACCAGTTATGAACATTTCCAAGTTCTGATCTTATCAGTAATGACCAAATTTTGAATGTTATATTACGACTTACATACTTTTATAACGTTTAAATCCTATGTGCTCTACTTTAAGACTACGGTTATATCTTGTAGTTTGTAGATAAAATCTCATTAAGTATTAAGACCCTCACATACAGAAAGAATAAGTATCTATACGTAATTAAACAGGCATAAAATAAGCTTTATATGAAGCAAAGAAGCCATGATATTGTGTCCATTAAAATCAATTTACTGTAAAGAAGTTTTAGGTAGAAAGTAATAAACATTAAAATGTAGAGTTCTAATGTTTTGATAACTGTATTTCTTTCTTACACGCACAAACCCATTTCCAATAACTAACTTACCAGGCACCTTGTAGAAGCGAGCATATGTTTATTTCACATTTACACATTAACCTCTAAACTACGTGGTAAAATTAAAATAAACGTTTGTACCTTAGACTCTATTTTTAACTCAAACTAGATATACTATTGAGGAGCTCCTGTTTATAAAATTTGCTAATATCATGCGACTAACTTTTGTAACTAAATTTTGATAAGTTTAAAGTTGGACGTCTGTCTGTCTTTAAAATATTGAAAACTCGTTAAATATTAATTTGGCTGTGTTTGTTGAAATATGAGATGTCCTAAATAGTACTTTTTTGCTACTAGTAGTAGAGTGCTATGTAGAAGCTTACTCAAGTAGGAATTCACCGTCTATTCCTGTTGTATAATGACTGTCATTTTTTGGTTCAAAGGTAGAGTAACCGGTAGACTTGTACAAAAGGCCTAACATTCCGGCCACGGTACAGCGACGCACCTGAAACATCTATGGTATCTATAGGCCACGCTTTTAACTTACCATCAAGAGAGCTTAATGTTTGTTTGCTGACCTTTCACTTAACAAAACCAATTTGTTTCCATTCATTAGACACTGTAGTCGAGTAGCGTCTGGATTGGGTAGAGATGCATGTTGTCCTAAATTCATGATTCCTATAGGCAATGATAAAGAAATATCCAAGTCTTTTTTCTGATAAGCTAAAGCTGTTGAATAAATCCCAACGAGCTGATGCACCTCTACCCTCTAGTTATGACTGCTACAGTGACAGGGTAATCCAGGAAGTGGGAGTAAAGCAAACTAGGTACTAGATACTAACAAAGCAATGGGGTATTCGGATCCCACACATATCTTGTACTCTTTATAACCAGGAAAGGTTAGATTATACTATAGTATATTCATTCATTTTGATATTATAAATGCGAAAGTCTCTATGAACACAGATTCCGAATTCCTTTACAGTTTACGGGATCCCGTTTCGAAATTTCGAAACAAAATGGCGCCCAATTCACCCACTCAAATTCCACACGGAAAAATTGATCGTGTGAGAAGCCCGTAGATTTGTTAAGTTCGTTTTTTTAACGGAATATTGGGAAATCAATAAAAAAAATATAATAAAAAAAAAACGATGGGTTGCACTCCGGGAGTGCCGGCAGAAATGAAAACTGAAATATTAGCGTTGTGCATTTTTTATATTTTGGAATGGTTAGGAAATAATTTTGCATGAATTGCTTTAATTATCAGTATGAAAGTACTATTATTTGTGTGGTAGAATACAATATTCATTTATTGCGCTATCGTACACAAACATGAGAACACGAACATTCACGCAAGCGCCCTGCGCCGTCTTACGAATTTTCGTCTTACGACATTTCAGATCACGTGTCTTGACGCGAGTTTAGAAGTTTTTACTCATTACAAAAAAAGTGCGCAACGCCGTTAAAGAAGTTTTCACTCAAAAATCCGAACATATGTAGCGGACCCTCAACTACGGAACTTGCGTTGCAACTATGGCTTTTTTACATTTATGTTTTCACAAATCACCCACGTCCCATTTATTCAAAAAGCCATTGTTCTTATTTATCTATACAAAGTTATCCGCGTAAAAGAATGCTCCTATTATGTTTCATTTAAATTTATGAGATACTTAATTAGTAAAACAATGAACGTGAAACTCGCCGAAGGTGGTTGGTCGAGATTACTGCTATGGAAGACAATTTAATTACGTGTATGACATATGAGCTTACATTTTATGAGATCAAAAAAATGATTGCGCTTTCTCAATTACAAGAAAGTAGAGTACGTAGAGTTAGACCGTTTATTTCTCATTGCAATTGATAATTGGACTATAATAAGTGTTGCTTTATTGTATCTATTAGTAATAAGTAAGTTTTTGTTATATTTTATATTAATCACTACAAAATGTAAAACCAGGTCGCTTCTCGCTGCCTGTCCCTATGTATTTATTATGCTTAGATATTTAAAACAAGGTAATGGATTTTGATGCGTTTTTTTATTAGATAGAGTGATTCAATAGGAAAGTTTCTATGCTTATGATAGAAAAACATAGTAGTTTGTCCAACCGTTCGAAGCTGGGACGGACTGATAGTTGTTTTATATTAATAAGATATTTACATGTCTCATTGTATTGATTTTCAAAAAATATATAACTACTTTTTGAACAATCAAATATAATAAATGCTTTTAAAATTAGCGAACTGAGAATAATTACTTTATTTTAACATTTATTGTAATTAACTAATATTGTAAAAATTTTTGTTGTAGCAGAGGTTTATGTACCCTTGTTTGCTGGACGCAATAAAAGTATGAGTCGAATTCAAATAAAAATTGATAATCGAATTCAAAGAAAATATTTTCAAGATTCTAGTTTATGAGCTAGGTTTGAGGTAATTCCACATGGATACTTCTAACCTAATAAGCCTAATAAAAGCGGAAATCTAAAACTAACTGAAAGGTCACATTCTAAATCTGACTGGATGGATGGAAAATCAATTCGAAGGTCTGAAATTGAAGCAG